>OZ037788.1:23852722-23950222 GCA_964035525.1 Porites cylindrica
AAGCTCGCACTGCACTTTGTATTAGACGAGTGTGTGAAGCGCCAAAACTTCCTTTTCGAAAACAGATGCTGCTACCTAAAGTCAAGCCCCCTCCGCACGCGGAAAAACTCCGCAAGGATCCTACGCACTACAAACGCACTGCAAGCACTACTCCACTCCAGTCTCCCTCCTTTTCATCCCAGTTTCCTCTCTTCCCGTTTCAAACCACAGGGAAGCCAGACTAAAGCCAGACTAGCCTGCGGAGGAGGCCGAGGCGGTAAAAGTCTTCGCTGGGCATATGCCTAAACGAAAAAATAACGACCAGAAGGAAAAAAGAACCATTTCACCGTAAGTATTCCAAATAAATTTCGCGTTTTCAGCAAATGAATTTGAAGCTCAGAGTGGAGTGCCCCAGCTTTTTCTAAAAGCAAGTGTACGTACTGTATAAAGTAAGCGCAATCTTTTAAGTTAACAGGAAGGAAATACAGGTATGTCATTAATAAGTCTTTCGTTTAACGTAGTTTAATGCCAATAAGAAAGGGAAACTAAAAACTACATTGGCTCAAAAAATGAAAAGTTAACCCAAAAGCCCTTTTGCTCTTCATCGTACCCGTACATACGAACGTTGACAAAGCGTGCGACGCGTTTATCTGCTAACCCTTCGCAATGTTAAATTGTAAACGATTTGAAGAAGTTCATGACTTACTTCTAAGAGCCAAGGCCTGAGTTTTCTATCCAATAAAATATCAAATCCAAGGATTTCAAAACAGACGCTTTCACTGGCCGGCGGGCTTCCTGGCCGACACATTCGGTATGAATGGAGAATATGGGGTTGAGCAACTATCAGCGTCTTCACGAGCACATCCTACATACAAAACAAAAAAAAAGATTCTCAGTTTCGCCACCTACGATTCCGCGTTGAAAACTACTTTGAAAATACAAAAAAACCTTTGAAATACATGTACTTACAGTTATGCTTTGCCATAGAAAATTCACATCATAATCCATTGATTGTAACCACTCATTTAAAAATTTTAAGGACCTTCAAAAAATTCAACAAATTTAGCGAGTTAAGCTTCCAGACAGTAGAATCTTTTCAAATGATGCATACAAATCTAAAATATTCTCACCGTTTACTTCCACTATCATTGCTGTCATGCCGATCAAAATTTTCGTTGTGCTTGTTAATTGAATAGTTTGTAAGATGCATGAACAGCTCATCCTGAAAAGGAACAAACAAAAAACCTTTATAAAGATGACTGTTGTACCACTTCATTTTTTGATGGGTATCCGATGACTTAATAAAGCAGATTTATCATTAATGGACTGAAGAACAATACACTAAATTATCAAAAACCTATCGAAGCAAACAAATCTAAATATAGATCAATTTCCACTGTGTTCAATGCATATTCTGAAGATTGAAGATTAAATTAATTAAAGCAATTTATACAAAGTTGCATGTCATATATGTATGTACTGTAAGGTAAGTCTTACCAGATTTTCATCTGAGGGTGGTTCATACACTTCTGTTCCCATGCGAACCTTAAAAACAAAGTAAACTGCAGCTTGCAAATAAATGTTCCGCACTACCACTAACTTCCACTGTTACATATACCTTATGTTAGAATCAAAGTGGATATAAAAAGTATACGGTCGACTCCCTCTCAAAGGACACACGCCCTGTAAAAGGACAGCTAGAGTTGGTCCTCGGTCTTTCTTTACCCTATTTATTCCACTCTCGATCTGTATATAAGATGGCTGACGCCTCTCTGAGACAGACACTGAGTGCCAGTTCTGAATTAAGGTGTCCATTTTAGAGAGAGCTGACTGTACAGATTACTGATTCTTCTAAAAAATTTAAAAATTCATATCCACTGTTGATATAAGTAACTGATCAACAAAAAGCTGTTACATGTATATAAAATTATACAAGAATTAGGGCCAGTTCAAACGTCAATCTTATCATGTACTGAACACAATACATGTACCTATTTACATTGACCCAAACATAAGTTCAATGTTTGAGTCAGATGTTGAACTTAATTAGTCGGACTCAATTCATTTTCACAATGTTCAAAGGTCTAAAATGTTTACAAGTGAAAATTCTAGTAATTTGTACATTAGGTTTGGCACATGAGAAGTTCAACTGATTCAACGAAATGATGTCACTCTACATGCAAAATTCCCATGTGGGCCCCTCGATATTAATTCTTGGGTTCCACCCAAATTAGATATGTCAAACGTCTATCTTTTCATTTACTTAATTGAAAGGATTAGGCTTGGTACATAAAAAGATCGACGTTTGAACTACACCTTGCTCATATTAAATGTACTTACAAGTCCATCATGATAAAGAAAGATTCTCAGTGGGTCACAAGAAGTCACTAAGACATAGACTCTAAGGTCAAACTTGAATCCCTCAAGGAGAAATGGCTAGAAAATATATCAATAATTATTGCAATTAGTTTAACTTGACATCTTTAAGACATCACTACCAGCAATAAATTTTAATATATAATAATCTATTACTTGAGTCACCCTTCCCATAATTAGGCTAGTACGTTGCCTTTATTACAACTTGTACAACAGGTAATAAAATAAAGTTTGTTATCACAAAGTAATCAATAAATCAAATTTTGGCCGCCTGGCTCCTTACAATTTTAATTTAATAAGGACGACTAACTGAATGAGCTGTAAAGTTAATTATTATATTAGATAATTCATAAACTGTTTTTCCTTACCTTTTCAATATATTCTTGAATGACTATCTGCTCATGTGAGGGAATTCTATCTCCAATTTTTATTAAAGAAATTCTGAAATTGTAAGAAATATAGAGTTAAAAGAAAGACAAGTGTGTCAGTACTAGTAGTATATGGTGAAAAAAAAAATTAAATCATGACTCTCCTACAAATTAAGGATGATGCAGTCACTAGAGAGCTGGCAGTCAAATAGTTGCGGGGTTACTGCATGGGATGGAGTACACCTGTATTGTAAACGAAATAACTGGCACTCTACATCATATATTTCATAATAAATAATAATTATTGACACACTTACCCATTTCCCATGGCACCATTAGCTGGCTTAACAATGAATGTTTTTTGTTTCTTTCTTTTTTTCAGTTCGCGACAGTAACCTTGGAATGCAGCGTATCTGATATAATGTGCAACCTCATTAAGGTGTTTTACTTATCAGTATTCAAACCTGAGGGGACAGTTATTGCAGGCACTGCATGATTGTTTGTCAGAAACAACAAATACATAAATAGTTTTTACATTCTATTCTATTAATTTTTTAGCAATACTTAATAAAATTCATATATTGTGAAATAACACATTAATAAAGCACCATCAGGCAAATGTGCACTTGTGATAAAGCTTCATTTCAATTTTTCAGATTTTATCATGTAAGTTATACAAAAAGTTTAATGTCAAAGTCTTTTGTCTTTAGAGAATGTGATTTCACATCTTTTTAAAATAGGGGTTTTACATATGTGCATTTTATACAATTTTGGTTCATATATAACTATAACAATAATAAAATTATTATTGTCATTACACTGACTAAATAATTTTAAAATTATTTTCAAAGGATACTCTGCTGGCAGAACCCAGGTTTGTGGCACAAAGTTGTACTCTTCAGGGTGAGCTCTCTGCATTCTTAAAAAACACAAGTCATTTGAAATGTTTTGAGCACTTTAAAAAGTCCATTTAAAGGTCCTTACAGTGAATATATGCTTCCAGACAATATTAAGAAAAGCGCTCTACCCCTGAATTTTCCAAGAGCCAATGTCACCTTACTTTGTGGGATTATACATGTACAGTGTACTGTAAGAAGTTACTGTATTCATTCCTCTATAAGCCAAGCGATTTTCACACAAAATAAAGCTAATAAGTTCAGTGAAATTTGAGCCCAAGAGGGGATCTCGGGTTATAGCCTAGAGTTTTTTGCAAATTTTTTTTTCAGTGCATTGGAACAGGTTACTAAGCACAGATGAATGCAACGCAAACTGATGTAGTTTGTTTTGATTGAAAGACTTGAAAGGCATTTTAAGTTATCATTTCAAGCATAATGCGAAGAAGACATGACAAAAGATTGATATGCAGTGACAAACCCAAACAATAATATTGTATGTTTTCCCAGAGAAGATCACATTTTTGTCAAAATTGTTAAGCTTTACAGTAGCTAAAAGTCTTGTAACGAATGGGGCTTAGCCGGGTGTTTTGGATTTATCTTATTTATTGTTGATTACTATAGTTGCAAGTCAATATTATTAGTTTAGGTTAAAATTTTTTCGCCTAGATTGATTCTCAATTTCCTTTGTCCCACTAATTATTCAACATACAGTGTAGAAGTCACTTACTTGGCCATATTTCGAGCAAGATTGTCTTTTCTACATATCTCTCCCATACTTGGAAAATGGTTAATTTTCTTCAAGTAGAAAAATAAAAGATAGAGCATAATTCAATTTTGTAACTTTTTAGAGTTGAAAATCATTGAAAATGGATTACAACATAGACTAAAACATTGTTTCTATTATAGTAATGATACTCAATTCTACTGACGATTACCAAATAGTATAATCTTTAGTTGCAATAGTTGACGTTAGATCAGTACATTGTTCACATTCTGTACCTGAAAGGATTTTAGCTCACTTATTCTCTCTACTGGAACAGCTGAGTCACTCCATATCAGAAAACTGCAAAAGAACGATTTCTTTTTGCAATGACAATATTTGCAGAAGTCACACTCATTTCAAAGTTTCAAAACATAGAGCTATATAACAGCCATAATTATTATTTATTCACTCTGTGGGGCAAATTAAAATCCAAATGAGTACATGAACTTAGTGGTATTTATTGTGTCTTGACTAATTCAACTTTGATAAATTCTGGAATGTGTTAAAAGACAACATTCCACATACTGTACAAAAGCAATGTAAGTTTGATCAAAGTGTGTAAAGTTATATAATTTATGTGGCTTAAATTTCTGCAACCTGCAACATTCCTTCCCCAGGGAGTAAAAGTGAATGATGGTTAAATAATTGCCAGTCCGTCATCATGATCACACTTTTTTTTTATTTAGTGCGATAAAAAAATTGGTCTTAACTATACCAGTTAAAGTCATCATCTCTGGTGATGTACATTCCACTTTGTAGGCACACTTTACGCACTGCAAAACAAATTAAATATTTTAGGAAGATCACCCTGATACCAGTAAGAAAAAGATGACAAAAATATTATTTCTGGGGGTAATTGACTTTTCTGATCTCTCTCCCATTGTCACAGCACCTGACATACATGTACATACTTGACAGTTTGAGGTGACTTTGGTTGCCTGCACTGATCATACGTTCCTTTTTATCTCTGTACATCCTTGGCGTTAAAATAATAATGATGATGATGATGATGATAATCATCATCATCATCATCATGATCATCACCACCACTGTCTTTATTTTATTCACTTGATGACCCAGTAACATATCAAACCAATACTTTAGTAATAAGAATCAATTTAAAAACATTCACTTCAAATCTTATCAAACGTAAACCTTCGTTACGCGCTGTAAATGAACCGTTATTTTGGTAATCATGTCTCCTTGGTAATCGCAGCAATCTGGCGCCCATGCATTCAATTCATGATAAAATCTAGTTTGCTTCTCAACAGCAAAGTGTCTAGTTCCCTCACCAATATCGTATTTTGTCGCAGACAGATTGGCTGTTACACGGCGTTTACGGAGAGATTTCTTTTTATTTGAATTATTTCCTGTACGTTTGCCATGAACGTTGTTGATTGTTTGAGCTTTTCGACTTCGGACTTGTTGTACATCCTCTTCGAAGTCTTCGTCGACAGATCCTGTGCATTCATTCTCTTTTCCTTGGTTATCAAGAAAACCATTGCCAGTGCCTGGTCCCCCTATCAAACTGAAGTTTTCTTTTGCCACAATGGGCGAGTATTCAGTGCGATCGTGATTTGTAATCGAACACACTCGAGGCGACAGTGGAGTCTCCATGGCAAAGGATAAACTGCTTTTGCTTCCAGAAATAAGGTTGATATGTCCCTTTCTTCCTCATGAGTACATCGTAGCATGAAGTACCGATTTGTCTCCGGAAAATCAATCCCTAAGGCATTGGTGGAAAAAATCGTGTTTGTAGATTAGAATGTAGGATTGAACTGCGGCGTGACATATGTTACCATAGCAACATTCCATTCCAATTGTAACGCAAACGAAAAACAAAAGGAGGATTGACAGTTTCATCACTGCTAAGACATCTGTCTTTTGGTTTGTTTTTTTTTGCTTGTTTCTTCTAATAAAAACTATTGTGCTCAAATAAAAATTCTTCTTTCTCCAATATTACAAAAGACGGGAGCCTCATCCACAAGAACTGTTACGATGCCCTTCCCCTAAGCTAAGATCTAGTTTCCACCTCATCATCCAACGGAACTTTCTTCAGTTTTTTTTATGCCCTGAGTGTCATTCGCCATTTGCACATCAATGCAGGGCTGGCACTACGGCAAAGGGCTGATTTATTATAGGCCAATAAAATATCTTTTAACAACTCCTAAAATTTGAATTTGAAATTCACAAAAGTGGTTAAAAATTAACTACAATTATTAATACTAGGTAGAATAATATACAGGAAAATGATTACCTTCCTTGTGTATATTAAACAAAGGCGAAGAAAGTTGAAGAAAGTTGTCATGTTTATTTGAATAAACAGTTTCAGTTTCAGCTGTTTGCTCGGCCCCACTTGGCTCGCGCTTTTGATACTTGAAGAACAACGCTGCCACTGCTCAATATATACTTGGTCCTCATGATTCAAATAAGTAACCAGCATAAACTGAAGCTGGAAAATGCAAGTAAATTATCTTTCAGTTTCTAAAGCAGTGCACTGTTGAAAAACTTTCCAGCTCTGGGCTTTTCGTTTTTGTACAAGCTGAATGTTCTTGAATTTTCATCCGTATTCTCTGAATGATTTTTCTTGTTTTAACAACTGATATTTAATACTAATTAATTATTTGTTTGTTTGTTCGTTCTTGACAAACAACAAACAATACAAAACAACAACAACTGACCAAAAGAAAAACTCATGGAATCCGGTCAAGCCACGCAGCCTTCGTGAGATTTTCCAATCCGACTCAGTCTTTGTGTAGCGCTACTTTACACGTTCAGTGGCATACAACTATTGCGTGAATTTTCCGTTTTAATTGTACTACAACTGTTAAAAAAGTTTGGCACTGATGCTGTTCTCAAAAAGTGAAATTAATCTTCCTTTCAGGATCCGATGGAAAAATTTCCTTAAATAAACACTCCAAAAGAATTACACTGTCGAAACATCGTCAACAGCATCAGCCAGCAACACAGAAAAAGGCCAGCCCCAAAAGGCCGGGTTTCCACTAATGTGTGTGGTTATTTTGCCACATCAGTCTTTTGACCCTCTAAGTCGTTCAGCAAATTTGAATCCTCACGGTTTTAATATCACTTTCCAAAGGACAAGTACAAGCAAATAATAGTACGAGATTTAACTACTGAAATTCGGCCTTTTTTGTGCTAATTTTGGCCGCCTGATAAACACAATAAATAGGTAACTAATTTCACTTTCTTGGTGGTGACGCAAAACACCTTCCTATTATTATTTTCATTCTACTTCAGCGACTCATTTAAAAGCAGTCCGCTAATACTTATGTACAAGATATGCAAATCGTATAAATATTCGGTTTGCAGATGGATAAAAAGTTGAAGCAAGCACTTTTAATTGGTCCAAGTTATGGATCAGACCTGCCGTCCTACTGTCAACCTCTTAAAGGCGTCCACAACGACGTCTTGCTGATGAAGGAAATGTTGACTAGAAATGGTTTCCTGTCGGAGAATATAAAGGTTTGAAACTGCCTCAATTTATGTACCCCATCTTTAGACACGGTCAATCTTCACGCATAACGTTTCCGATCTGTTCTTTTCGTGGTTTCATGGCCGTTTCGAAATTGCATGTTAATTAGACGTTTTGTACAATCACTCAAATTCTAAGGTACGGCTGTCAAAAGAGAGGAATAGTTGCAACAGCGGTCTTTAGACTTGCTAATAGTTATCCGCATTGATTCCCAATGACGGTTTTTTTTAGGTTCTTGAGGGTGATTATGCCTCTAAAGAGGAGATATTGAGGTCCCTTGAGGAACTTTCATCTACAGTACTCAACGAATCAGTGGTAATAATCTACTTTAGTGGCCATGGCTATCAACTAAAAGAGGAATTTGATCAGGGTTTAATTCCTGGTGGCCTCAAAAAAGAGATGGTGAGCGGAAAATATACAATAATATACATACAATTTTCCTCCTTCGTTCATTACATGACCCAGGAGTTCAATAAGTAAAAAAAACAACTAACATTAAATTTATAATAAGAAAAAAGAATCATGTACCGCATGACGTGGGTTTAGGTCACCAAATCATGATTTTTTGACAACCGGTTAATAATTCTAAACGTCACTTTATTTTCCTAGCCACATTTTTGATCTGTTACCATGGTTTATTCTTCATCCTTTATACTTTGCCGAATCTGCTGAGTAAGTTTTAGTATTTAAAGATAATATAGCAACGTTCTGGCCGTACATGTACGTACGCGCCAACGAACTGCTGCACACTCGTGAATACCTCAGCCAATCGTCTTTATTAATTGACTGATATATCTTTTTTTACCATAGTTTAATGAATATCGTATAAACGAAATGTGCATCACAGGTAAACACTTCAAGCGTCACCTTTGTAATCTAATGAAAAAAAAATGCTTGGTCAACACCATCTTCGACTGCTGTTTTTCTGGTCGCTTGTACCGAGGATTTATGGAAAAAGGAGAAGCGCCTCCAATCCCAAAACAGGTAGCTTGCATATTTTCGTAAATGAATTGAAAGTTGCAATAAAAAACATGTCTCAATTTTGTCTCCGTCTCTGGGCAAATAAATCTTTTCTTTCTATCCTCTTATTAAAAAAAATCGTACACATCAGTTATATTCTTAAGTGTCAACCGTCTCCTCGCCTTAACCTGCTGGCAAAAGAGAGTCTCGCCCGGCCTTGTCTGACGCTTACTTTATGCATCTATAATTTTGCAGCTTAATTTACCCAAGGAATATGTCGAAAAGTATTGCGAGAAACTGAAATCCAAAGGTCCAAGAAAACCTGCGGAACATGAGGACCCAACGACTGTAGTCAACGAATCACTACGTGATCATGAGGTAAAGCTTTTTGTAACGATATATGTACAAAACTAACGAAGATATTATTAGACTTATTACCCTGATCACGTATTTAATAAGTGTCAAATCAACTTAAAAAAATGTTTAACTAACACATCCTGATTTTGATGTTAATGAATAGCCAGTGCTTCCATGTATTCAAGAGAACCAACCTCCAAACCCAGCGCAACACAGCGGCGTACGTCTTCCGTATTCTAAACAGGAATTCTGGACACCAGAAGGATGGAAACCATCACAACATGATAGATTCATTCACATCGCAGCCTGTGCGTACAATGAACAAGCATTTGAAGATCCACACCCTACAAAGCCATGTGGCCGTTTGACTTCTGCTTTAGTAAAAATCATGAATGAAGTGCAAAAAGAAAACAAAAAGATCAGCTACGATATTCTCAGTAGGTAGGTCCTTCCCCTTTGAAAAACGTTTAGTAATGTGATACAACAGACATATCATCCAAGCTGTCTTGTGTGAATTCTTTTTCTTTTTTTCAGTCTAATCAAACAGAAATGTCAGGCAGAATATAAAGACCCAAATCAAACGCCCCAGTTTGAAGGCGGTAATATGGACATGGTCGTATTTGACTTTTCTGACACAGGTAAGCAATCAAAAGAATTACTTGTCCTTTCTACGTTATCATCGCCATAAAGCTTTCACAGCTACAGCGATAGTACAGGTGTCACCAAGAGTCGTAATGGGACAATAATAATCCCATTACGACTCTTGGTGACACCGCCGTCAGACAAGAGAAATTTACAAACGGTGAGGAGAGTGCTTCAAAGCTAGGGTTGCTACTTTAACTTTTGAAAGTCTAAAGTTAACATACCAAGCTTTAACGAAGACGAGTATTGCCGACGCACAGGAAAGTAAAACCGCAAAGCATAATGGGATTGATCAATAAAATGCCAATCGATGTGCAAATAATCTCCAGCATTCCGATTGGCTGTATTTTCCTTTGGCTTAGTATAGTGTGCAATGGACTATATATTTTTTAGTGTAGTTTATTGTACTCTTCTCAAATTAAAAAGATTGAGTAATTCCAACCCTGCCCTTGAGCCTTGGCTAGCCCTTACCCGAAGAGCTTAGGAGCATCTTGAATTCACAGTTCTTGCCAAACAAATTGATTTTCACAGTATCTCAGCCAAAAGCACTTGAGATTTGTGATGTCATCTTCAGGGAGGAAAAGGTTGACAAGGTTCTTCTCAATGCTGGGAAGTTACACGGCGTTGTGGATGGGCAGTATGACGTTTATAAATCTGACGTCACCGATGACGAGGTTAATTCGAACGCTACTAGTGATTCGAAGATTGGTCAGATAGAAGTTATGGAAGAGAACATCCATACGCTCAAATCATTTGCTAAAGTACTTGATAAAGACGTTGAAGGAAAAATAAAGGTATGCTCCGTAAGATTTAAGGGCAGATTAAATCTTCCGCTCCTTTATACACCTTGTAAAATAAAAGTATACGGCTCAGCTGTCAGGTGTGTAATAATAAATTGACAAAAATGTCCTCTTTCTGTGAGAAAATGGACGCATTCGTTGTTTTCGAAAAAATCACTTTGACATCACTTATTTGGAAAAGTATTTTTAAGGATCAGCAGTTTTTAAAACATTGATTTTCTCAGTTTATTATTATATACATGTTCCGTCTAATTTTTTCTAAACTTCAGTATTTTTTATCCTTATTTCAAATTGCAAAATGTAACTCCATTCTTATTTTATTAAATTTCATTTCTTATCTTGTAGTAATGATAGAAGTGCTACTGATTTGTTAGTGTATTAATAACGCTATTTTGTGCAACCCTCGGTAAATCCACCTTTAGCTCTTTGAATATTCAATTTTACGTTATTTCTTTGAGTATATTCCTTCACTGCTCTTTATTTTACTGAGCTTCTGATTCAGTGTTTTGCTTTAACTCAGGATCAAATACAAAGCAAAGCTATCAAGCAGTTCTCAGTTCCTGAGCTGACTGAGGTGTTAAAATGACAACTCAGTTTCATTGAACCCGCTAGCCGTGACAAGGTGACGGGTTGTCTATACTCAGGTGTTGTTAAAATTCAGCTTTTTGAGGCGCTTTAGCTGCACCACTTTAGCAACGACTATTAGATTAGTTTCCTCGGTGGTCTACCTTTCACGCATCACACTACATTCATATCATGGGCTATGGGTGGGTTACACGGTGAGCTCATAAATGGAATGATAGCTGCTTCCACTTGCGCCCTCTTATGCTGACGTCCGAGATATTACTGTTAACGTGTTAATATATAATGTAAAGAGAGCGCCTCTTGTTGTCCTCAAATCGACGACATTACATTCTTTAATTCAAACTTTTCCTCGCTTTTCTTTCTTAGGTTGGCTGTAAAGCGGTCCTTAAGCGTCGCCGTAGTATGTGCACATCGGTCTTTGTGAATTTTCCTACATGTACAGATCAGTCTCAAGTGGAGCAAGAACACAAAGACAGATTGATACATGAAATAGAAAAACAGGGCATGTTTGCTATAGAACGAAGCGAAACGACGCACAGTGTTACTCTAGACATTCAAATAGTAGAAGAGTAAGAAAAAAGAAGCTTTACTGATCAGGGGAAGTGTGTGTATGTAGGTGGGGGAGGGGGGTTCAGGGTGGCAGTTGGGTTGGATGATTGTTCACCTGCCAATCATAAACGAACAAACCTTATTTTACCCACTCGGTCAACCAAGAGAGAATCATGGGAGAGAGAGAGAACTGACGCGGCCCAGTCTGGGACTGATGTGAATTTAACCATATTATTTTTGAATTGATCGAAAGTTGGTCTCCGGAGAGGACCGCAAATTTTTATTCGGTGTTGTCAAGAGAGAATTCAACAGTCACCATTACAATATTCTGCCTTTTTCGCTCTGAAACGGTAGCGCGTGGTCTTGATGACGTATCTCTGCTAACGCCCTACGATTCCCTCTCTTTCCAATCATTCTGTCTTGGACCACTCATCAGGGCTAAAACACTATTTCTTTACAAAAACTACTGAGGTACATTATTGTTGTAACAAAACCTGATTGGACGGAGAGCTCTACACAATTGCATGCCGTGTATAATGGAAAGGGTTTATGTGGTTAGACTGGGCATTTAAAAGTAGGACATTGCATGCTACGATCAAGTATAATTATATTGCTAATCCATCGATAATCTAATCCAACGCGTATCATTAGGAAACACCTTTGGTTGAAAATTTTGTACACAATTAGGTAAACCATTTTATATAAATTACGAATAGGAACGTACCTAGTATCGTTCCATGAGGAACACCGCAAGTCGTTTTCCAACAATCGGAGACGGATCGAGCCATAAACAAAATATCTGAATAGGAATTAATTACCAGCTATGTGAAATACCATCAATACCGTAATATTTCAATTTCGAGAAAAGAATCAGCAGATTAAAAAATGACAAGGCAACGGAAGTGACAACGGCGCACGAAGATCAAGAAACGAGCCTGAATAATGGTAGTACAAGGAATTAAGCACCGGAAATCGCGTTAAAAAAATACCGTAAAGTTCCGAAAGCAACGACCCTCGTTACTTTCTGATTTACCAGCCTTTTCTATCGCTACTTTCGGAGTCGCTACTTTCTGGTAGCTGAAAAGTGTATCGTACATGGGTGGTACGAAGTTACGGTAATAATATCGCGACGATTGTGAAAACATTCACACTTTTTATTTGGAGAAAAGTATTCCATGTTATTGTTTTTTAAATATATAATCAAAAGATGTCTTTGATTACGTTGTGGATATTCACAGACGAAAGGAAGACTTTCTGAAGAAAAAAAAAGATGCAATGTACCTTTTAAGTTACATAAAGAAATGTCAAAGATCATTATAACCATAAAAGAATAAATCTATAATTTCTGTTATTTCTAGCAAGAAGCCGAAGTCGCTACTTTCAGAGGGTCGCTATTTTTGGAATTTGCTGACACAATTCTATCGCTACTTTCGGGGGGTCTTTAGTTTGGGAATTTAACGGTAGTAGGATAGTTTAATTTTTACTTTAAACGCGTTACTATTACAGTGTGGACGTTTCTGCGGCTAAGTATTTAACGTTAACTTTATTTGAATACAAACAGGAAACATTGTTGGCGAGCCTGTCAGTATGGTCGAATGATTGTACCTTATCAAGCATGCGGAGACGAGCATCTAATGATGAAGAATTTGTCCAAGTATTTTCGCCACAAGTTTGCTATCAGTCCTAAATGCTCAGATCCCGATATGCTCAAGAACGTGACCTTTGAGGTGTTCAGGATCGAAAACGTACCATCTTTCAAAAATTCAGTGGACAAGAAGAATGAGTTGATTCATCAGGCAATCCAGAAAGGCAATCGTTATAGTGGTATGTCTTAAGTTATACTGTGAGCATTTCGTGGACACCTTCCGAGAGGCGCAAGCTTAACTGCTTGGAATTGCACCTCTCCAAGCATGCCTGGAAAATTATAAATGACTTAAGACTAGTACTTGTAATGTAGTTAACCATAGCGCAAAGAAAAGCCAATCCTGGGACGTGCCTAAAGTCTTGCTGGCACGGTCCTGATGGTTTTAAAAATGACTGACATGCACGTAAATCCCCATGCAGTAAAGGCGAAAATACAGCGCAGTTCAGAATTAGCATACAGTAATTTCACTACAGAGCCCTTCCAGATATCAGTCCCCCGAATGAATGGACTAGATCTCACTTGCCTTTTATATATTTTCTTGTAAGGATTCCAATCAAATGAACCATTCACCGTCCGCGCGCACAAGGTTAAACTTGTTAGCGACGTGTTGCATGGGTGTTACCGCAAAAAGTATAAAGTTATAGATGGATCGGGTGATGCTCTTGTGATAAAAGTCACAAATAACGAGAAATTCTTGGTTCACGTGTGTGTGATGTCATATCAGGCTGATGGCTCTATTGTTGTCTTGTATCCGCCAAAAAACGTAAGTAATCAATGATTCAGTGTACGCTGATATAATGCTTTTGCTGGAGCTGTTCACCTTAATAAAAATTTGAAAAGTTTTTTTTTGTTTTTATTTATTTTGATTTTGTCACTTGTTTAAGCCATGCTATGCTTACATAGTGCAAGTTCAACAGATTGCTGTGAGAGTCATTAGTTTAACTCAGTTCCACTATGAAGTAAATCCAATCAGTGCTCAGAATGGAACTTGACCCGCAGATCTCCGGTTTGCAAGACCGCATGTCGTTCGTTTCATTTTCGAAACAAAAATTTGGATCTCATGCAAACTGACTCAGGGAAAGAAAATTTGGACCACCAGGTTTTGTGAACCATCTCGCTTGTAGTAAATCAATACATGAATACGGCGATCAAAAACACCGGGGGACTGGCGGCCGAGCAGTCTCTGGTTCGCGGATTGGCAATCGAGCCGGGTGCCAATGATAACATGTCACATCTATTGCAGCTTTAATGACGGTTCCTTTCCTTAGAGACGGCTCGTACCCGAGGTCAGCCCAGGTTTAAACCGTTGTTTATCGTTAAATTATGAAGGGTCCAAATTGACTAAGCTACTTACTATTCTGATCTTTTATGCTATTTCAAAGGGTAAAACGGAGGAGCTGGATGAGGGTGAGTCAGCTAAGGCGATCAAAAGAGTTTTCGTCGAGCCTCAGACAGTCCGTCGCATGACTGAACCAGATTTTGACAAGCCGAAACCCAAGTGGTGCGATGATATTCTGATATTGTATGCCACAAAAGCTGAGGCCGACTACAAGCCTCTCACACAGACTGCAATTGATCTCAGTGAAGGACTCAGTACAAGAGGCCACAACCCACCTGATGTACGTTTGTTTTTTTGCCTTCCAATTCACGTAAAGTTTCTATGATTAAGAGTCACGTTTATGGCAAACGGAAAACGTGAATTTGTACCACGTGGCCCAGTTTTCCCGTCACTTGTGCTTTTCTGATGTTTCTAACCCAGAATTAGTTATTTCACGTTTCTTTTGTACGCTATAACAATTGTGTTGGACCGTTTTTCGTTCTACGTTTTCTGTTTTAAGAAATTCTCAACTTGAATCTGACGTTTGGCGTTTGCCGTAAACGTCACTCTAAATCTCTCTAATGTCTTTGTATGACAAACGTCATACCAAATCAGAGTACGTCATTCAAACAGGTTCTCCGGCAAAGGTGCGAACCACCAGCACATCTATGGAAGACTAATGACACGCTTCACTCAAGACTTAGACATAAGTAGTATTGTATGACAATGATTTAATATCCATACTTCCGTTCCGAGTTAGTCCAGTCCCCTAGTCCTGGGTAGTCAGCTTTTCTCTGTGACAACTTACAAAATAGACGATAATTTCCCTGCTTGTTATATAAGTAATTGACGCGCAAAGGATATAGAAACTCGTCTTGGATGCTCAAACTCTGGGCATTCAGAATTCTAACAGAGGAACTTGCTTTGTTTACACGGGTTTTCCAGCTCGGCATTTCCCTTCGCAAAATTAGCATTAATTTTCACTTGTCGTACTTACCTTTTTCAGGTAAAATGTTTAAAAAAAACATCCTCATTCATAAGCTGCGAGTGTGTAATGTGAATTTATGTATAAAGTTATGTCGTTTTAGGAGAAAGTACTCTTTGATTTTTATAGGAAAAAACACTTCCCCCCGTAACAGCCTTCAGAGACGCTCTCAGTTCGCCATCATCCTTTACAACTCAATCAGCTGGCAGCAGCCGTGAAGCGACGGCGGATTACTCCTCTAATTACCATGATCCCAGGTGGTTGACTATCAGACGGGATGTTAGAATTCTGTGCAATGAGGATTTGGTGACCCAGCAAGAAGAACACTTCAGAATATAATTTTGTTAATGATAAAAATAATACAGGTGATCCATTGAGATAAGTGCCATAGCCAACGACCACAGAATCGAAGCTAAAAGCTATTTTGACATTTGACAAAAACTGATAAACAATTTACAACAACAAAGAAAACTTTCATTAAAAATAAAGAACTATCTGATAATTGTAATTTCCATCCATTAATGAATTAAATTAGGCATCGTGAATAACGAAATCAGTACTGAGTAGGCATATAGTTGTAATTGGTTTTCAAAAACCGAAAACAAACAATGTTAGACGTCAGTCAGTAACAAGTTAAAAGTCAAAAAGTGTCTTAGCTTTACAACGATGATACTAATTTTGGAGGCAATAAACAAGGCACGTAAATCGAAGGCCATCGAAGGCCAACGAAGGCCAACGAAGCTTGATTAGAAATAAAAGGCAAATTGCGGTGACAAACATGAAGCTAAACAAGCGCATAGCTAAAATAGAATTTCATTCACTGACTTAAAGAGACGCAGTTAAAAGTATTGTACAATATAATATCATCGCTAATAAAAAGTAAGAAAATAAATAAATATAGCAATTGATTTGAATCTTGTCGATATTTCATTTATCATCTAGCCAAATATTTATGGGGGGGAGGGGTAAACGGGAAGAGGGTCCTACGCACGTTTCACGGACATCAAAAACTGGAATTAAGGAATCACGGTGATTAAAATTCCGTGTTTTCCCGGAATTAAATTCCTTTTTTTTTTACCTTTTACGCAAAAATTCTTTTTACCCCCTCTTATACCAACGCCAGTGCTGCTACGGTTGAATACAGTGTATCCTTTATCCAGAGCCTCGGACACCCTTGGGACCGAGGCAAATGTCCCCTAAAATACACCTAAATAGAGGTGTCCCTTGAATTGAGGTTGGGTTGGGGTTCGTTAATTATCCGCCAACAAAGAAATGTATACAATTTTTTTCCTTATTTCTGCCTTGGAAGCTACTGCAGTTATAATTTCGAGTAGCTACTGACATGATTAACTTTAGCCTGCGCAGCACGCACGGGGCTATTTCTTCGCGTATTTCCCTCGCGCGCCCTATTAAACTAACCTACTATAGTAGGCGCCTGCTTCTCAAGCTACCCGGTGATATCGTTTGTCGAATTCCCGTAAGCGCAGTACATCGAGTTAAGTGTGGTTAAAGTTGTCATCATTGTGATGATTGTACACTTATCGACTCTCCTTAGGGTCAGCAGTCACGCTGGTGTCCCCTGAATGGAGGTTAAACCTGGGTTTGAGGACCCGGAAAAAAATGACCCTTACGCCTGAATAGAAGTGCCCCTTCAATAGCAACCTGTGGTCGGGCTCTATTTTCGCTTCGCTTTGTAAATAACATTCCGGCGGGCAACGCGAAACGAAAAGAGAGCCCAATTTTAGAGTGACGACGTACGAGAAAATAAATGAGAACCACTAAAATTGGGCCTGATCTCGGGTTACTTCAGTAGAGGGAACAGATACAAATATTATGTCCCGGGACCAAATTTTGTGTCCCCTGATTGTTAGTGTCGCTTGCATAGATAAGTTCGAAAGGAGAGGTTCTAGTGTACCGTTTACCAAAATCCAGAACCGAAGCGATGATGAGGGCATTCCTTTATTCCACTATTAATGAACTAAATGCTCTTAACTTAGAACCAACCACCTCCTTCAGCTTAATGAAGACAACACTGACTAATAACGCCGCCTCAAATTATACGGTGGACAATTTTAAAGTTAAAAAGTTATTCTGATTGTTATAAATCCGCCCTTTTTTTTGTTGTTTTTTTAATATCATTGTAACTTGGATTCCTTTTTTTACCAATGTATTCACTTCCGTTTTTAACATCTTTCAATTTTTTAATCTTCAGAATTTTTAAGAACCTTTTATTATAATCACTAATTGTAAATAGGCCTTTTATCATGATTAATGTAATTTTATTGTTATCAATTTTTTTTTTTAGAGGGCCACTAGGGAGGGAGAAACCTGGAATTCTTAAGATCTTTTGTTATAATTACTATTTGTAAATATAGGCTTTTTATCGTGATTGTTGTAATTTATTATTATCAATTTTGTTTTTAGAGGGCCACTAGGGAGAATACTTCGTAGTAATAGGTGTCACCCTCTTAAAATAAAGGTTATTATTATTATCAGTTATGAAGCAAGGTGTTGCGACGCAGTTGATTGCTACCTTTTCCAAACAGTCACAAACAGCTTAGAATTTTATCTTCCAAAGGACGTAAACAGTTTTTTAACATGCACTCACATGGCAGAGTCTTGTTGGCAATTAGGCCGAGCGGGCCTGGGAGTCCTGGGAAGAAATGTCCATGAAGGGGGCTTGGAAATTAGTTATTCCTCGTCCCGGAAATTGTGATTTTTCGTTTTTAGAGGGTTGAAATTTCACTTTCACAGAAAAGGAAAGACGTTTGTCATGTTTTTAGGAACTTTTTGATTGCAATCACTTTGCTGCTTTGCTTTGTTACGTAAACAAAGAATTTACATTGTCTTATCAAAGAACCGTCTGAATACACAGAAGATGTCAGGGGCTCCCAGTGAAAATCAGGTACTGAAAAACTACTCGATCATGATCACTCGTACGTTATGCTATATCCTACTTTTGCGTTTAAAATGCCTGAGAAATTTACGGACAACAGCGTATGCATTAATTTCAGAAATATTTCGACCAGTTTTTATTGTTTCATATGTCCAACGACAGAGATAATATTTAACAATTATTGAATGTCAGAGGCTGAGCATCATCTGAATAATTATGGAAATCTAGGAGGGTGGATAACACCCCTGAGATCTCCATAATTCTTCAGATGATACGAAAGTCGAATTCACTAATTGTTTTTTTATTCATTCAAAACAATTCCTAGTTTAAAAACAAGCTAGAACATGTTTACCTTCATCGATGTTAAGTTCGTAGGTTCATCTTCGATAGTCCACTTTAATCGGCAAGTTTAGGGGGTAAAGGGTCGTTTAGTTTCGCAAATATTCTCCAAATAGCATATGTCGTCCTTCGAGTTGTCTTCTTGCTGTTCTTGCGATGTTTTTAGCCAATAGTTCGCCTATTTCTTGCTGCTGGTGAAACGAGTGAAATGTTCCGCCATTTTTGTTCTCACCAGCGACCAACGCCACGATAACAACTCAACCTCGTCTCCAGGTCTTCTCGGTTAACGATTCAGTAATCTGCAACTTTGCTGCACTTTTAATATAACGTCGTCGGTTCAATATGGCAAAATTCTTTCAAATTTGGTCGACAGTAGCTGGTCATGATCAATTATGTGTGTAATTTTAGCCAATCAGGGGCAAAGATATATTTTGAATGAATACAAAATTTCAGGCTATACAAAATTTAATTATTATAACGTTAGTTTAGTTCCATCAATTTATATTACACATCATTCCTGTCCATATACCCCATACCCCTGAGGGAGTTATAATAAAATACCCGGGTTCAATAAAGGCTATCTTCACACTATAGTGGAAAGCTTTTTGTGCCGACACAAAAAACTATCCAGTGTAGTAATTGAACAGCAACAACCTGGGACCCAGAGTAAGTCGTTCACACACATGTTTACACATGATCGTGCTGGAGTGGTTGGCCAAGATGGTTTCGGTGCACTAAATTCTAGTCCTCCAGTGGGTTCAAGTCTTCATACAGTCTTATTACCTGATATTCACATTGCACCAAAGTGTGGAAAAAAACCTATTTAATATGTTATGCTTGTATCCACTTTGAGTTCACACAGCGCAGGAATCACATTACAGAAATCACACCAAAATCACTATTCTTATGTGAACACTACAGGCCCTATCTGGTATGGTTTTCGTGCTGGTGCAAATCAGCTATCCGATATAGTGTGAATATTGCCAAAAGCTCACTTAGGGTGCATTCGATTGGGAAATCAGGATTCAGATTTTGAAACTCGCATGAATTTCAAAATGCAAAAAACATTTGAAGAAATCCATCCTCAAGTTGGATTTCAATATTATTAGAAATATCCAAATCTGGATTTCTTGGATTCTTTCTTTACATTTTTTGGGGAATCCAGAAAGGATTTTCAAAACTGTTCTCGTGAACATCTGTCTTTTTTTCTACTTACTATAGTGTGGACATTCAGCTGCTGTCCTTGTGAACAGTTATGCTTTTGAAATCCTTTTGCAGATTTCCCCCAAAAAAATGAGATAAAGGAAATCCAGGGACAGATCTTTTGGTGTTAAAATTGGGATATTTTTGTGTTTAAATTAAAATCTGAAATCTGGCTTCTAAAATCTAAACCAAGATTTCCCAATTGAATGTACCCTTAACTCCTCTCTAAATCTGTCCTATTATTTATCCTAGAATTAACCCCCCGCTGGATTTTACCTGTTAATAAGAACTCAGCATTACTTTGTGAAACAATTAAACAAACTAGAAACAGCTTTATTTTGAATTATGAGAAAAGCCATAGATACTCTCCCCTTTTTCAGTATTTGTTTTAAGATAATTAGTGAAAAGTGTGCTTGTTATCTAACAGATGGCTCCTGAGAAACATGCATTTTTGATTGGCCCAAGTTATGCATCATTTGTTAAACCTCCCCTGGAAGGTGTGGGCAATGATCTGCACATTATGAAAGGCATGCTCATGAGGAATGGGTTCTTTTCACAGAATATCAAGGTTTGTGACCATAACAGCTTCTGCCAATTTTATTTTTATAGACAGGTTGTTGTACATTTGCTGTATACAATACTCACCATTATACCTGTTTACTAAACACCCCAGAAAGGGGTGGTGGGGGTTAACTCCCCAGTGGAATTGACAGGCGGCTTGTCATCTTACCATATTTAGGCTGATGTTAGAGTTGTTGTGGTACCTTAATTTTAGAAACTCTTTCTTTCTTAATAAAACCTCTTTTGACTATCTAGCTTAGCTTGGTCAGAGCAACAGCTAATTGGAATGATTTACTTATTGAGTTTTGGGACCATTTATTTTTTATTTTATAGCTGGGGCTGGTGGGGGGGGGGGGGGGGTGGTGGTGTTTATTGGCTGTTCCTTTAACATATGACCCTCCCTCTTAGCCTGCAAATGCTGACATAATTTCTGGTGGAGAGAAGCGAAAGAAGAAAATTTTTTCCTACCCTCCCCACCCTTTGTAGTCCTGAGTATTTGGGATGACTGACCCTCCCGCTGAAGGAAAGCTGAAAATAATAAAGCTGAAAACTAAAATTTTCCAGTCTATACTTAATAACTAAAGTAATTTTCTGGTGGTGGGGCTTCAGGGGTATTTTCACCTGAAACTTAAAACTCTTTAAAATCTAGAGATGTTCTAATGCTGAATTTGGTTCACTCTGTCACTGCATAGACAAAATTAATTCCGTTTTTTAAAGCTATTTTTTAATACAGACTCTTATCAGTAAGGTTAAGTCTTTAAGCGATAGGCCTAGAGAGGCCAAAGAAGACTTCACATAACCTTGACAATTTGAAGTTTTTGTTGTATTTTACAAAAAAACAGTTGGTGGGGTATAAATAGCATTATTAAAGCAAAAGATGAGGTAGGATTTGCAGGGGCATTCTACCCAGTAGTCGTCAGAAACAGTAGTGGGATTATACTATACGTGGGGATATAATGATATCGCGTTTTATCTTTTATTGTGGGTGATTCATGGGGAAGGAGCCCATTTGCAGGGAATTTTTAAAATTACCAGTACAGTATGTGGTAATAAAACATATGTTTTTGGGAGGAGGGAGAGGCTGGCCAGTACTTTAGAGTGCTTTAATACACCACTGGTACCTTCTATTAATAATTTCAGGTACTAATGGGTGCGGAGGCGTCTCGTGAAAATATTTTGAAATTCCTAGCTGAGTTTTCTTCAAGGATGGAAAGAAGATCTATTGTTGTCATTTACTTTAGTGGCCATGGATATGAATTTGTGGAATTTGACCCTCAGAAAAGCGGTCAAAAGCACTTTGACCAAGGAATAGTTCCTGCTGACCAAAATGAGACAGAGGTAGCTGCTGGTTTATTTACCTTTTCTGGAGATGTTTTTTTTTAGTTCAGTCATTCTGTGTTGAATAAAATAAAATGAAATACAATAATATTATATATGGCCCCGTCTTTCCAAAAGTTAGGATAAGTTTAGTGTATAGCCTCATAAGATTATTCAAGACTGAGCAGTATATTTTCTCATTTTTCTCCTCAATTTGTACTGTGTGTTTCTTTCTTGTCGGTACATCTTTTGAGGTCATTATAGTTGAATCTCGACCTGTGTTTGTCACTAATTATATTAGGGAGCTTAAGCAACTACTACTACGACGACGACCACAACTTTACGAAACGATAGGTTTAATGATCAAAACAACAGCTCATGACAGCCCTGCACGTGGATCACGATTTTTAGTACATTTCGGCTTTGACGTCCACTGCACGACTACGACGTGAATCCTCCTACTTGACCACTCCTGAAAATACCATAACACACCCATAATGCTCTATGTCTGTCACCCCAAATTTTGCATAAACATTGTTTTCAGTTTCTCTTGGGGCCATTTTAACTCCCAAGAGAAACTGAAGACAATGCTTATGCAAAATTTTGGAGTGACAATCAAAGAGCATTATGGTATGTTATGGTATTTCTGGAGCGATCGATTTGACGTTTCATGGAGGACGTGGACATACGACCACAAATTTTCCTTCCTCTTTTTGAACTTGAATAAAATCCCTAAGAATTCAACTTCAGGAATAGTCCCCTGCATTTGACATTTTGGGCGGGTCCAAATAGACGCGATTAAGTTTGAAAGAAGGCAAATTCATTTTTTTTAGCGACGTTAGTACCAGGCCTCCAGGGGACCGGCGCCTGTTGGAGCGAGCTGCAGTCGTTCTACTTTATACTTAAGTTGTTCAAAGCTGGGTTAAGATAACCCAGGGTTAGTGCGAGATTTGAATTCAGATTTGAAAGTTTAAAAAGCATTTCAGTTTTAATTCTGTCTGTCTACAAGTTGATGATTGGAAGCTCTAAAAATAGCAGAGAAAATTATCCGAAAAAATGCTTTTGAACACGAGAAAGAGAAACCCGAGTTAAATTTAACCCCGGGTTAAGCGCTAATCGGCTTTCGAACAACTGGGCCCAGGACTGTGGGACTATGAAGAGTGAAAACACATTTCTCATAGACTAACTGATTAAGCAATTTGCGCGAGTCAAACTTTGCATTTGCAAAGTCGCATTTTTGCTGGTTATGCCACTAAAGGTAATTGAACCACAAGTCGTACCTCTAAAAGGGCATTTATTTCATGCTCCTGTTCATCAGTATTAACATCATCAGTATATACTTTGATTTTCCCTAGTTCAATAAAGGTTTTGTTCGTGGTAATGCTGTTATAACGGGTGACCATCTCAAGCCCTACTTTTCTGAACTAATCGAGAAAGATTGTGCGGTCATTACTATTTTCGACTGCTGTTTTTCTGGTCGCATGTATCGAGGATTCTCTACGGGAAATAGCTCTGCTAAAACTGTAAGAAAGGTAAGATTACAACTGTTATAAGTCCCATCAAAACAGGTTTTACAGCTATCTACATGGATGTCCTATAGTCATATCCCTTTGACCTAGAGTTTGCTTTTCTTCCCAAAGAACACTTGATTTTGTACCTAGGTTATCGCTTTTTTTCCTGCAACACTGAACACTTCTGTTTTTTGGATAAACCATTTTTATATTAGTAGAGCAGTTATCAAAAAAGGTTTTGTTATATACCTCAATCTCTTGAAACTCGTAGGTTGTTGAAGGTGTTATTGTTTTCTGCAGCTTACATTTCCTAAGGATCTTTTACAAAGCAAAACTAGAGGACCAGGAGAACCAGTGGAACACGAAGAAGAGGTATGAATATACAAGCCGGGACAAATGTTATAATCTCACTGATTACACGCAACTACTGCATGTTTGCTAGGATATATAAGTGAATACGGATAGAATCTCGGTGACCTGAAAGTTTCCCGATATTTTAAGGACGTCTAGCTCGGACCATCTAGAACTTTACGCACTTCAGTCATGATGACGACATTTTTTGAAGTGTCACTATATAAAATAAACCTTCCCTTTGCCTATCTTTGTGATGAATAGTAACTACTATGCTGGTCAGTTTCTTCGTGAAGCTTTTTGAACTGGTGTCAGTGGCTTTAATTTGCTCTGGCTGTAACCGGTTGCTCTGCTCTCTAAAATCCTCTGCAGTGGCGGCATAATATGGTAAGGGTGAGCGAATATTCTAATCAAGCCTGCAGTTTTGAGTCATCAAATCTAAATACTCTTTTTGTAAACAAGTGTAATTAAAAGAATCGCTTCTTATGTTATAGCTGTTATCTAATTTTCCACTACCTTAGAACCACTTATGTTCGGCAAATAATGATTTTGGTATTGTAAGTGACTTCTTTTCACTATTTATTCGTGAAATTTAGCCAATGGAGCAATGTCAACAAGAAACTCAGTGCCCAGATCCAATGCATTCATATTCACAACTAAATTACCCAGTCCAGGAATTTTGGACACCTGTGTGGAGCGCTTTGGATTCTCCACAGTCCGATAGGCTCATTAGTATTGCAGCAAGTAGTTCTGTAGAGCAGGCATGGGAATTTCAAGACCCCGAAACCAATAAATGGTATGGCCGCCTAACCTATGCTCTCGTAGAAGTTATTGATGAGATGCAAAATGCGGGCAAGAAAATGTCCTATACTACGCTAAAGAGGTAAGAATAAGTGGTATGTGATGGTGGTTGTTTTGAAATTAGTAAATGCTATACAGTGATTGAATGATGTCAGGGGCGTATTGTAGCGTGAGATCTTGAAGGTGTACGCACGAGAAAAAGGTCCAAACTTGGGGGTCTGGGGGAATGTTCCCCCATAAAATTTTTAAATTTGGTATCTCGAAAAATGCCATTTTCTACAATTTCCTCAGGAGTTTTCAGCAAATGAATACGAAGGAAAATGCAGTAGTTGGTTGTTTAGTTTACCCATCACTGGTGTTATCGCTACCGAGCATACAGTGTGAGGAAAGGGACAAGTGAGGGGAGGGGAGGGTGACACTGTGAGGGGGCAGGGAAGGGGAAATTGTTTTCGTTTTTCATAACGTTTCTTGCCGTCCGGAGTAAACATGTAATAAAGGATAAATCAAATGCTGACACAAAGGCACCCGCCAATACGTAAAATCAAAAATTTTTTTTTACGGATTTCAACTGTACGCAAGGGTGTATGTCCGTATATAGACGCTATGCTCCTGGATGTTTTTTAAGATGTGTTCGTGAAGTCATTAATTTTAAGTAAAATAACCTCAATATATGTGTATCGTTAATGGGGGAGGGGGGGGGGGGGGAGGCGTCCTTTAAATATATTTTAAACAGTACCATTAACTTGTGTGAAAAGCAGATACATGAAACTCATATTGACTTGTCAGAAAATTTCTTTTTTTAGGCGCATTAAACTGATGTTTACAGAAAAAGGCTGGGACCAAAATCCACAGTTTGAAGGCAGTTGCATGGACGTGGAATTGTTTGGTTTTCAAAATATTAAAGGTAATAGTAAAGAAATTTGAATTACAAAGGGTTTTAAAATATGACATTTTCCAATGTTTCAGTAGTGTCTTTTGTTTGGTGGGATGGGGAGGGGGACTGGGGAGGAAAGATCGCTCCGGGGCCACTCCTAGATTACTTCACTCTCGAAGCTACAGTCCACAGGTTGTTGTCAGCGGCTGGTTAATAGAAAACCACTCAAGGCGGACACAATCGGACACAATCCGACTTGAGTAAGAACTGCCCAGCGGTCCCTTATGGCCCTATAAAATACTCGCCTTTGAAAATATCTCAATTTAAATTGAATCACGGTCTCAGCGTTATTTGGTTCAATTTGACAGACTTGAGTCAAGGCCAAATTGTGGTTCTGATGCTAAGGGAAAATAAAACAAAAGGATAACTCATACCTCAATGTGTTTTCTTTTATTTCATTCTACTAAGCCTCCAAGCAAGGAATTAATTTTAATCTATCGAAATAGGTCAGTTCTTATTACATTTGTATTGAAAGGAAATGCCTTGTTTATATTGGAAGTATTGCAGGCCTCCTTGAAAGAGAAAACTTGGTGACTTCGAGGACGTGAGTGATTTCATTTCTTGTTTGCCAGAAAAGATTTACTTGAAATACTGCTCCCTTTGTTAATTTTTACAGATTCTCAGCCAAAGTCATTTGAAATTTCTGAAGTCATGGTAGAAAACGGATTTGTGAAGGTTATCCTCAATGCAGGAAAGTTACACGGTGTTGTGGATGGGCAATATAACGTATATAAACCTCATATCACAGAGGAAGAAGCCAAATTGTATAGGTGTATTGATACGATCGACGTTACGGTGAACGATATCGATATGCTGAAGTCACGTGGTGCAGCTATGTATAAAAGAGATGCAGGAGGACTTAAGGTATCAGCCTGACTCAACAAAACCTCGATCGATGACTTAACTGTTAGCCTAAACTAAATGAAATTGTTATTGCAAAGAATATTTATCTGTCAGTTAAGATTTCATTCCAGTTGGGGGTTAAGGAAATTAAACATCAAGATCGCATGTAATATCTTTATATGAATTAGGCAAATCATCATCGTAATTTACCGAACTGCAGTAAATAACCGTAAAGTAGGCTGTATTAAACCGTTACTTTCTTCTGCAGTATTTTTCACAATATTATTTTAAAGGATTCCTTTGACTTTAATAATTGTTAGCTCGATTATTGTAGTCATCTTTCGTTCTTTCGTTTTACGTAGGTTGGCTGTAAAGCTATTCTTACCTCTCACCATAGTATGTGCACACCAGTGTATGTCAAATGGCCTGCTTTCCCAATGGACCAAGAATGTCATGATCAGATGAGTCTGGTAATCGAAAACCAGGGCATGTTTTCTTTAGAACGGGAGGAAAGGCCCCACAGTGTGACACTGGATGTTCAGCAAGTTGAAGGGTACGTGATTGAACTGTGATCGAATACATAAAAGAATACATGCCAATGATAGTTAGAGGGCGTACGTTCAGTTAAAGGGCTGAAGTAGACATCTTTTTTGATTCTTTGTGTTTTACCCTTACGCGGCTTACCAGGCCTTAAGATATGTTTGCTCTTCTTCTGGTCTACTCCGTTTATGAAGTCAAATGCTAAGTCAGAAGCTAAGTTCATTAAAAGTCCATCAAATTAATCACAGTTCAATTAATTGCCTTCATCCTTTTCATACTTACAGCAAAAATTGTTGGCGAGCCTGTCAGTATGGTCGAATGATTGTACCTTATCAAGAAAGCGGAGACGAGTATCTTATGCTGAAGAATTTGGCCAAGTATTTTCGTCACAAGTTTGCTATCGGACGGAAGTGGACCAATGACCGTATGCTAAAGAACGTTAGCTTCAAAGTGTTCAAGGTAGAAAATGTACCATCATTCAAGGGTTTACCGGGCAAGAAGAACGAGCTGATTAACGAAGCAATAAAGACAGGTGATCTGTATAGCGGCGGTATGTACTGTTTTGCTGTTGCTGCGATAGTCTTACTCTTTTTCAACAGTTCAATGTATCAAGCCATTAATCCTTTAAGCCCCAATATCCACAAACCAATTCTCCAAACTGATCTCTATACATTTCCTTACAGAATTAGTTGGGAGAAATTGATAAAAGATCAGAGATTTTTCTCTTTGTGATCATTTGATTAATTCTCATAGATGTTGCACTTGACAATCTATGGATATTGTTAGGAGAAAATTGATGTTGGTCACTATTAGGACTTAAGGGGTTAACGTACTAAGAATATTTATATACTTAAAGCAGGGGACATCATTAGTGAGATAACTGATGAGTAACCGGACATTCTATCAACTGTAAAACGATAATCATAATACCTGGGCACCCGGTGGAGAAAAAAGAAACACCTCTCTGAACTGGAAAGGGAACCTATGAGTTTGGAAGTCTATTGCAGCCTATTCGTACCAAGAGTTAAATACACTAACACAAAATTGGCTAAAGACGAAGCCAGTTACTTGGCAACTAAAGTGGATGTAAAATTCATTTTTGGTTTGAACAAGCCGGCAAGAAGTGTTGTGCTGCTTCTCAAATTATTCTATATTTAGTGCATGGTAAAACGAATTTTGAAGGTATTTTGAAGCCTGTAGGTCCACGGTAGTTTCTGATCAGACACGTGTCCACTAGGTTTCGAGGAGCATAACGGGCTCCCATCGACCTACAGCTCAGGTGATCAAATAAAGGCATATCCCCAGGAAAAGAACCGTTGTGTTATCCGTTTCGTTCGAGTAATAACCTAATTACAGTTGAACCTCTCTAAACAGCCACTTTGTTATTGAGTCAAATGGCCATTGACTGTGTAGAGAAGTAGTCATTAGTTGAGATAAGAGGTTAGCAGACTGGGATAACTGACCACCTACCACTCCCCTAAGTCAACATCAACACATACTTCTCGCTTAGGGCAAAATTGTGACTTATGGGAGGGGTAGGTTGTCTGTTTTCCAGAAACCTCAAATGATCCGTAGACCGTGGGGGGTGAATTTCATTCTTTGCCTTTCGCAGAATCTTCGCAACATGAAGTCCCTACATTTCGCGCGCACCAAGTTGAACTGAAAAACGCGATGTACGGTCACTGGAAAAAGTATCAAGTTATCGATGGCTCAGGTGATGCAATAGTGATAGAGATCACAAATAACGAGACGATTCCAATTTACGTATGCGTGATGTCCTACCAAGCTGATGGTTCCATTGTGGTCTTACACCCACATAGAGACGTAAGCATCTTATACGGTTCCATCAAATTGTGATCTCTTTCAGCCAGTTTCATTTCAGAAAATGTCAGTTTGATCCTCCAAAGAATACTCATGTTACTATGGGGTTGCATTGACAAATACACTAACAATCAATGCCGCGAAACCAATTCGAAAATCAATCCGATTTTATTCCAACTTTGGCCTCTAAATTTGTCTGAATTTCCATTCATCATGGTCATTTGTTCGATACTCCCGCGCCTTACATTTCATTTTTTTTCCCCGTCAGATCAGAATACTGGCATACTTATGCTTTGCTATTATCAGTCTCAAGTCTAAAGACCAGGGCCCAGTTGTTCGAAGGATGGATAGCGCTATCCATTGGATAAATCTCTAACCAGTGGATGACGCAATTGGCTTTCCTAATACTTATCAACTTTATGGTGATTTATCCAGTAGATAAGCGCTATCCAGCGTTTGAACAACCAGGGCCGGAAGTTCAGACTTTTTATTGCAGCAAGTTTGACACTTACGTTGAGGCATTAAAACGTCGAATAACGTTCCTCATTTTAGTTTTTCTTTTTATTGCAAAGAAAGTAAAACATGCAGTCTTAAAACTTTAACGTGTTGTTTTCTGCGTGAAATCAGGTGTGCCATAACTTGCAATGCTGTAGTGGAAACTTTTCGGCAATAACACTTTCGTAAGTGCAAAGGGGATAATCTTTTCTCCATTTACAGTGCACGGAAGAAGGCCAACGTTACTCGTATACCTTGATAGGTTGTTTTCTTTGCAGTATTTTAATCGCCCTTGGTATAATTTATGGCTATTATACGTTTTTAAGATCGTTCATTATCAGCGAGTTAATGTCAACAGTTTCACTGGTTTTTATCTCTGTGATTTCCATTTTGGATCCTTGTTCAAATTTCTAGGGTCAAACTGAGGTTCTGAGGGAAGGTGAGTCGATGAAGACGATCAAGAGAGTTCTTCTCGAACCTGAGACAGCCCGTCGGATGGCTGAACCAGATTTTGACAAGCCGAGACCCGAGTATTGCGATGATGTACTTATTCTGTATGCTACATCGGAGGCCACAGACTTCAGCCCTCTCATTCAGACGGCGATTGAGCTTAGTCCTAAGTTAAGTACAAGAGGACCCAACCCGCCAGATGTACGTAGTTTTAGCAATCTAGCTCTCTGTTACCCAAGTACCATTACTTTTAATAGTTTTCTAATTAAAACGATAACAACAACAGCAGAAGTAGCAAAATATCATCCCTTAGAATGTCATTAACAAAGATAAGGAACAAACCACGTAATACCCCAAAGTAATATCCTTCATCCACCACAGGATAGTAGAGAAAGCCATTTTTGACAGCGTTGCAAGTGATACCTATAAAAGGTGTGTCAAATCGAGGGGAGCTCCCCCATATTTTTTCAGACCAAACTGAGACCTCAAGATTTGGATCGCCACTGAAACAGTACTGCTAAATTTGGTTATGGCGTAAATCATGGAAAAATTATGACTGTATGGCACTTTAAACACACAGTTATTATCAGGAAGTTTAACTTCGTGATATTAAACCTTGATTTGCTTCAGACTCAAGAGTACAAACCAGTTTTACAGCAAAAGAAACATTATCGATGAGACGTAATATCGGCTGACAGCTTTTACTTGCGTCACACACAAGACTTTAAACTTAGAAACGTCTTTCGCATCATAATGACATTGACTGCTCAAATCTGTAATATGGTAATTTATTTTGTTATTGTGTGTTGAAGACTCCATCCACAGATTCAACAGGACTGATATTTTTCTTTTTCTTGTTTTACTATCTTTTTTTACTAGGGGTTCCGCCTTACCTTTGCGAATAATTTTAGAGACGCTCTTCGACCTCCACGCTCTGGCCGACAAGGACAGAAAGAATCCAGTAAATGGCTCACTCTCAGAAGGGATATCAGGATTTTTTACAATGAAAATCAAAAACATTGAAGAAAAATCGGGTTTCAAAGTGTCATGGTCAGTCTGTTATTCGTTTCGTTACTATCTATGACAAGTGATCATAGGCTAGATCAGCTGGGCTTCCCCAAACAGTAACAAAACAAAACAAGTGCTTTGCAGGGTCAGCTTTAAATTTTAGCCTTAATAATGTTGTCAGCGGTGTCAAGAAAAAATGAGCAGTTCCTTTTCTCTTGGTGGTGTTTAATCTCAGCAAATGGGTCCTTTGTAGCATAACCGACTCATTTGGCAATAAGTCTTAAGAAGTATATATAATAAAAACGAAATTTCGATTAGTTGGAACACACTGAAAAGAAGTTAATTGTGTAGTTCACCTATGTGTCCTATATATCCCATCAGCACTTTGAATGATCACAGTACGTTGATAGTTGAAGCAAAGAGTCATGTCAAAATAAGGTTAAATGTATTTGACTTGATGAGAGAGTCCGACCTACCTTAGCGGAAGTCATCCTACTTCCTCATGATGACTTCCGGCTCTGTAACCAACACATCTATTCTGGACAATCAATTTAATTGTAAGACGAATTTAATATTTAATACGAAGGTAAAAAAGATGCTTATACATGTATTCTGCAATTAAGTGTCTGTTTTTGGTCGGCTTTTGTAGATACAGCAAAAATGATGGGCCCTATGCAGCAATCAGTAAGAAGTTTTTACAAAAAAGAGTAACAAATTTATAGAAAAACATCGTTAATGACAATAGTTAATTGAACATGTAAAAGATAGAAAAAAAGGATATAGAGAGATCTTAACAAAGCATGAATTGTTTAATATTGTCTGGCCTATTTAAGGTCTATTTTAGATTTTTTCTGTTTCCCTTATTTAGTTGTAAGGATTTGAAAAATCATGTGATGTTTTTGTAATGTTAAACCTATAGAAGGTACATATATACAAATTTAAATAAACACAACAACGGGCGATTTACAAGACTCTAGTTAAAATAAATGAAATAAAGAATACGACTGTGGCGACGACCAATACTCCTAGCTTGAGTCTGCCTTTGTTCCCCTTGAAGTTTCCGTTTTCTTTGTTTTTTTTGCAGTCGTCAAGAAATGACTTTGTCCTTCCTTTTTTGTTCGCTTGCGAACAGACGTTACGCTGTTGAAAAAGACGGTAATCCATCACCTGATAACTGTACACTAAGCTGCCCGAGTCAATCTGACTGACTTTTTGATAACAGAGAAATTAATTTGCGTCGCGTGATGCGTGATGTTAACTAACACTGCCGCTATCCGTTTCTAGCCCATTGCAGGTGGGGGAGTTATTAATCCCTTAAAGCAGAATAATTAACAATTATTGGATGAGGTTGAGCAAAATATCGTGATTTGACCGAGTTTGTTTTTTTAATGAATATCCTCGGGAAGCGAAGCGATCTGCCATTTTCACGCAAGAGCGATCGCAAGAAGGAGAAAAGCAAGGTTTCCCTTACGCATGTGCAGAATATTATTTGCAGCCAAACACAGTTGGACGGCATTGCGCATGAGCAGACCATTATTTGAAGGCAGTTATTTGCAGGTCACGTGGTGGGCTCTCGGCCAATGAAAAGAAACAAAAATTTGCTTCGAATGATAATTGATATGTTCTTCTTTCTTTGTAGTCCGCTTTGTAACTCCAAATCCTATGCAATACATTATCAACATGTCGCAGTTCATCTTTTTCCTGCGCAAACAAACCACTGGTTAAGACATAATATCAGCTGCGTGAATTGTTTTCCTAAAAAAATATCGCGTACTTTACCTTACTTACTGCTTGAAAATCAGGAACATCTTTTAAAACTTGTCCCGTAACCTGATGGCAGTGATTGATGGGGCCGGTACTCAAAGATTGGTCGATGACTGTATCAAAGCCGGCTTTACCGTCTACCTCTGTAACATTCAAAACATCATGTAATGAGGTCTTGTATTATTACAAAACCATGTGATGTGATTCTGCTGCCTTGACATGCCATTGTCTATTCCAAGAAAGGCAGCCGCTTATATCAGTTCTCTCCACTTCAAATGAAAATAGTGGGTACAAGTTGGCAACCTCCAGAAGCAACTACAAGTATCAGGGGCACCCAACGACAATTTTCGGAAGAATATCTGTTCGGAAGACGATTTGAGATATAGAATTTTCGAAACATTTCTTGTAAAATTTCTTGCTTGCCTGCCTCTCCTAGGATTTTCGAACATCTAAAAAATGGTATAATTGCCTATTTTTAAAGGATTTTAACTCTAAAAAGGTCACCTAGAATTTTCGGAAGCCTTTTTCTGGCTGAAATTTTCGAAAAGGTAAGTTTTGATCCCTATAATTTTCGGATCACTAGACTTTCAGCTAGGAAATCCGAACAGATGAAAAATTTTTAGGGGATAAAAATATGCCTATATCTACCGTTTAAATACTAAAATACGTTTAACAATGCTATGTTTAAGTGGTTTTGAACTATATTCTCGTTGGGTGCTCCTGAAGTATACTAACAGATAGTCGTGATTTGATTTCACGAGAGAACAGAACTCCAAGAAAGCGTGGTACATAGCTGAAACTAATTAGTAATCCAGCGTAAGCACCATGAGCGGGTACATATCAAAGGTCATTATCAGTTTTAGTGAGACAGTAAAAAATACTATCCTCTACCTACGCATGTTCATGTTGCCGAAGTTTTGAAGACCATACATACCGCGATTGCTAACTCTCGCTTTGATTTCTATCTTTTCTTCCATTGTGTCAGACTTTGACTGGGACGCAGTTGCGATCACTTCTAAATCTCCTCTACTATCTAGTCTGTTCTCGCCCTGCACTCGTTCTGTAGCTTCTTCCCCCTCAGACCTCATTTTATCTGGGTGCCTCTTTCCTAAAAGAAAAACTGGATTTTACTAAATTGAAATCTAGTTTCAATTATTGAGTATTGAAGGTGATACATTATGCGCAGATTGGTCGATCTCTGATATCGCTTAATAGCTACAAATGAAGCCAATCTGAATTCTCTTTGACGAACTACATTCATCAGTCGAATACAAACACGTCAGTGAAAACTTAAAGCATTTAAGATTACCTCTTCTTGTTTGGAATGAGCAACAGGAGGGGAAAAAAGCTCTTTTTCTTCAATTGCAATTGATTGAATAACTAATGCAGTACGGGCGCTCCGATTGGCTGGAAAGCTGACTTCGTCTCGGGTCATAACTGTCTTGTTTATATCAGGCTATGCAAACAAACAAAGCCAACGTTTTCTACCGTTTACTTAGAGCATTTTGCTTCATTAATACAACCAGCAAAGCATTAATTGCTTACCTCCGACCAAGATAAGCATATCTTTTACCAGGTTTTTGCATTGCCATGACCAGCTGAAACGTTGTTTGAAATCTTTCTTTAATGTTTGCGCGTCTTGCAACCTTTCTGCTCTGGGTTGCTCTTTAACAGCTTTGATTGCTGCAGCCCAGTCCCTCGCGTCTTCAGAGTTCACTACACATGAAGAAGCCAAACGGTTGTTCATCTTTTTAAGAGCTTCTGCCAGTCCCGAGTTTCCGCCAACAAGAATAGGTAAACCAGCAGAGAGGGCTTCTAAGGCAGTCAAGCCAAAGCCCTCTGTTCTTGAAGGCATAATGGCGAGATCCACCTCACAAAACTGCCTGGCGAGTTCTACTCTGCTTTTGAACCCACGTACGGTTAGTTGATTTTTAGATATCCCACACTCGAGGAGGTATTGCGTCACCTTTTCCTTCTCACCCTTAGCTGCTCCAACAAAGCAAAGATGATACTTCGAATCCTTTAGTTCTGAAATCGCCTTCGAAGCTATGTCATAACCCTTGAGTTTAAAATCTTCTTGGTCACCACGACCAAACACCAGCACGTAAAATTTGTCACGATCTTGTTTCGGCTGCGTAAGTTTGTCAAATTCTTGAAAGATACAAGGGCTGGGCACTATTTCGAAGACCCCCTTCTCCTGGTAAGAGAGAAGATACCTTCTGAAGTCTTCAGCTAACTTCGGTCCAACAGCAACCACAAGGTCGGCCATAGCACTGAGCTGCACCTCCGTTTGGTGCTTATCTTCGCCGATGGAAATGTTGCGGCGGTAAGTCTTGTGCATCGAAAGTTCTTCCGGGGCAGTATGCTCAAACTGGATCCAGAGACACTCGGGGTATAACTGTCTGATCATTTGGGCTTGTTTTCCCAGCTTCGTTCCATGCCCAATCACAACGTCTATCCAAAAACTCTCATACGGACGAAAGCATAGACAATCAAGAGGTTCAAAACCGGGGCGTTTCTGTGCTTGTATTATAGTGATGCCATATAATCTGTAAGCCATTCTCTTATCGTCTTCACTACACTCAGGAACGTAAAGACTAACCTGCAGCTCCTGATGTTTTGCCAATTCTATGGCTAACAGTCTGTTCACAGTCGGCAGCCCGCCCTTTGATGAACCCCATTCTGAACATAACAGGGTGACTTGCACTTTCGATCTGTCCTGGTTACAGGTTGTCAAGGTCTGGTGAAAAGCTTAAAGTAAATATAGTCGTCTTATTAAAAGTTGTGATAAGATGTCCTTGCCAATATGAAAAACACTTAAGAACACGAATATGGAAAAATCCGAATAACTTTTACTATCGAGTTATCAAACAGAACGTAGAGGACAACTGCATGTAAATGTCCTAGCGCTTTAGTTTTCTGTTTTCTGCTTTCGGAACCTCTCCCTCCACCTTCGCATTGTTGTTTCCAGGTCTTTGTCCAGAGCTGACTGAGCGTCCCAGCAAAACCATAACAAAGTAATGCTCTACAACGTCGTACTCTGGAAATTTTGTTCGTTCATTTTACAGCTCAGGGACTCGTATTTTTAGTCTTACTTTACATCGTCTTTTAAGGTGTGAGGCTTGGTTGCTAATTCATAACTTTAAAATACTTACAGAAAAATGCCTATTTTTCGAAACAATATCACAAACGAATGATATCCATAAACATAAACTGTATGAACAAAAAGAGATATCCAAAAATTTGCTTACTTGGAATTGCGTTTTGTCGTACATTGTTGTTTTCCATGACCTAAGATTAAGAAAAAAGGTATTAGAGATGCCACGACCGGAAGATGATTTAGGGTGTGTTCGATTGATCGTATTCCGGAATAGGAATAAGCAGAAATTTGTGACAAATCTCTTCGATCGCGAATTTGTGGATCACTGGAATGTTACATTCATCTTAATTACTACATTTCTCACTAGATTTCTATATTTGATCATTCAGTTGAAGCCAAAACAAGTGCTTTTTAGAGTTTATTCCAGGCATTATTATTGCGGAATACGGTCACTCGAACGTGCCCTAAGTAGCAGCTTGAGCACTTCACGGTAACCCATAATGAGTTAGGACAAATTGGGCTTCAAAAGTACCCCAGGGCTAGTCGTGTTCGCTTTCTCCGGTATTAACTAACTTCGTGGTGGAACTGGGTCCTTTATGAGTGGCCAATTAGTTTGCACAACCCAGGCAAAGTAGTCATGTTACGAGAGTCTCAATCATACTCTTTGGAACAGCAGTGTGATTTGACTGTTTATCGTCCCCTTTGAATTGATAGAATAGGATGAAGGATAAGCAGTGATCAGTTATAACTGAGTATAAAAAATGTTAGTTACAAACAAAAAAGACGCTTACATTCAGCCACTCGTAGTACGTTCCCTCAGGAATAATTTGGTCAGCAAACGGACAGTAGTATAGGCCGTCGGTCTTTAAAGGCACGTAGTGAGCACAGTCTTCGTGTCGACATCCTTGAGTGCCATGCCAGATACAAAGGCCTGCTTTGCCTGCGCACACTGGGCAGCGGACAGAAAGCTGCCATGACACCGTACGCAGCCAGTGGCAATCGTCACGAATTATTGTTGAGCAACTTTCCAAAAAGCTTAAATGAAAAAAAAAAAAGAGAGATAGAGCTAGGACTTGTAACACACAATGTCAATGTCATTCTTTCACCGAAATTTACACTGCATGAGGCTTGAAAATGGCATTATGCTGCTAACTGCAAAACACCTTACTTATTTTGGTGAGGCAAACAGGTCAATGTAGAGGCCTTGTGGAGTAACAATTTCTAATTCTCAGTAGGCATCTGTTTGATGGAAATATCAGAGGAAAGATAAATGAGACATGTCGCCTAAAGAAAGAACACCCCCTCTTTCCCTATGCGGTAAATTTTATCATCATGACAAAGGAAAAGCATCCTAACGTTTTTAAAACCTGTGGGTAAATTTGTGTAAAGTAAGTACGCCTACCTATAAACCTCCGAGTGGCATCCAGAGTCTCCATGAGAATCGCCCTGTCGGTAAATGTTAAATTCTACGACACTATTGTGGCAGACAATTTGAAGAGAAGTCTTGTCATCTAAAATAAAGCGAGCTGCATTGGAGAATTTCTGGGGCTGCTTACATGCCGTTTTGGACGCTGCCCATGATCCAAAGAGAGAAACAAGCTTTGGGAACAGCCCAGCTGGTACATAATCTGTCTTGAAAGTAAGGTAAAGATTTGGTGAACAAGTTTCATCGCTTGATTTTGGTATTGACATCAATTTATCTTCTGGTTTTGGCGCCAACATGCACGGCACAAGGTATTCCTGATCTTCACTGCTGCATCGACAAAGAAGGCCTAACCTCTCCATTATGAAAATCAATGAATGCTTGATTTCCTGCACGTCGTTGAGTGTTTCGCAAACGTGCTCTACTAGATCTGAAGCGAGAGTACCTCTCTCTCGAAGCTGCTTTCGGTAGTTGCGAATTTTCATGCTATCTTCTTTACTTGGTAAACCGTTGAGGATCTGGTGGAAAACATTTACTAGCCAGCGTGGATCCAACACTACCAAACCATCTGAATTTTCTGGATGACTGTAATAAACAACAGTGCCACGATCATGAAGAAATCGTAATAGCTGCTCGATGTCTTGTTCTTCTTCAAGCGTGCAAACCTTTTCAACAATGTCTCGTTGAAACGTTCCCCTGGAGACAAAATGCTCTCCGCCTCGAGCTTTTTCTTCGATCTTATCCTCTATATATAACCAAATAAGAGGAATCTCTTTCTTGGTATGTGGCATCATTTCGGCTTCCTCTAATATCAACTTGCGCAAACGTTTTATTCCAGAGTCTTCTTTGTCAGGTCCATGACCTGCCAACGTGTTGTTCACAACAACGCTCTTTCGAACATGCTCCTTCATTAAAGAATTGTCGCAAAATCTTTCTGATAGACATTCCATTTTATTCTCAGGGTCATCAGGTATGACGCAGTCTGCGTGAGTGCCCACAAGTATTACAGGAGGGAACGTTTTTCCTTCTATGGATTGCTTGAAGGAGTGTACAGTGTCCATAGCTCTCAGGATATTATGTAGACCAGAGTCATTTTCTTCCCCAGCATTTGCGTAAACATTCTTTGAGAGATCAAACGCCAAGAGGTACAAAGCCTTCGAGGTCATGAACATTGGATGCAAAGCCCTATCCACTGTTTGGCCAGCCAACTCCCCTATCACTGGCCATATACCATCCGATGGAACGACTTCATCAGCCTCGAGGCTTTCTTCGAGTAAATTCGCAATACCATCTGGGACTGCTTCAACCTCATCCCTCTCTAGCGCGTGAAGAGAGCTAGAGGTAGAATCTGATAGAGAGAAAGATGAATATGAAAGGTTTGAACCCAGCAGTCATTCCATAAGTAGGTTGAGTCAGGGTGAACGTAGTCCTGAATAGGACTGTTGTTGTTGACAGTGACTGACGTTTCGACAGCCGGTGCTGGAGTTATCTTCAGAGTCAAAGTGAATTGTATCACGTCAGTTGATGGTATTAAACACTGGTTGTGGATCTGATTGGTCAATTAAGTCGCGATGTTATTGGTCGTCTGTCAGTTAAGCCGTGATGTTGTTTGCTATCATGGCATGGTTTCGCTTCGATCCGTCTAAGTAACATTAATTTTTCTTTTGCACATAAAAATACTCCTCACTTGTGTACTTTCTTTAATTCTCAGTTTTAAAGTTGTAGGGTTTTCAAAAAGTCATTAGTAAAAACAGTGAGTTGACTTAAGACTTTTCCTTTACACTTACCATTGAGTTGATTCGTCATTGGTGGAGCAGCTGAGTTTCCAGTGGAATTCTGCACTTTTTCTAGCAAGTCTTGGTGCATTATCTTCACGCAGTTGTCTTCAAATGCACTCGATTTTCTTCGAGAATATCTCCAGGGCTCTTCTTCAGTTGCATTTTGCAGCGGCTCGTCCATTTTCACACCATCTGTGCTTGGCTCGTCCTCATCAAATGCTTCACCTCTCAGAGCTCTTGCGACGCTAGTTTTTCCAGCGCGGTCTTGGCCGATCAAAAGGACTTTAACGCGTTTATCGTATGTTTTTCCTTTTTTTAAGGCTCTTCGATAAGCTGCCAATGCTGTTTTACCCCTTGCTAAGATGCTCTTGGGAATAATATCTACAACCAGAACATTGTCAAAGCAGTTTTTATTTAAACAATAGTAACAGTGAAGGGGGATATTGCAATCATTTTTCTGTTACATTGCTTACTACTTCCTTTTCTCGGTCAGACATAACCAAGACTATTTTTTGCTTGGCACCGGATAAACAAGTTTTTCTCAGTGCTGAAAGTTTTTATTTGTGTGTTTGGGAAAAAAACTAAAGCATGAACACCGCCCTTCTTCGAGGAATCACTTCTCATTTTAACAGTTCTTGTGTAAAGGAAAAGGTCCTTGAACAATAGCAACTAGGCAGCAGTAAAAATGAAGGAAAACAACAACAACAAAAAAAGCAAACAAACAAACAAACAACGAGATGAATGATTTTGATGCAGGCCTGTACATTCACAGAGTGACTCTCGGTCTCTCATTCCCCAGCTCCATTTGAATTTTGGAAATGCTGGAAGTGCCGATACTTATTAAATTTCCGGCGGAGGGGGCGTTTTCTCGCCAATTCACTTACCCTTGTTTATAAGGCAGTGTTTAACCACCAGATCTTGTCGCTTCAAAGAACTATTATCAAGAGCGGCAGCAAGGCCTTTATAAGGCAGTTCTTTGTGTGGCAACTTCTCAAAAATAGAGTTGCTCAATGCGGCACCATCAGTTTCATCAAAGTCCTGCCCGACATTATGCTCTATCTGATCATCCGCTATGCCCAATAACGCCAGGAATTCTCTCACTTGTTTGGGATCTGAAGCTAAGTCGGTTATGATGGACTTGATGTTTTCGGCTGTCACCAGTCCTTCCTTCAACAAGCAGTCTGTATCTACAAATGTATCCTTCTTTTACTAATACAAAAACGGTGCTGTAGCAAGGTTAGATTTATTGGGGGAGGGGGGCAATCAGGAGCGCCGAAGGCACGAGCTGCTAGGAGGGTCCGGGGACATGCTCCCCTGAAGATTTTGAAAGATAGGGTCTCTGAAATAGCATATTCAGCCTTCCGAGAGCATTAATTTCTAGGTCTCACCCATTTACGAAATGTACTTTGTTTAAGATGCTCGCTTGTTGGAGCCATAAATGAATAATTTTCACGCTTTATTGAACCGAAATGAACACATTGAACTGAAGAGCAGCGTGAAGAGCGTGGCCGCTGACCAAATTAAACGTGCCTGTCAAGATTATTGGGGGGCCCAGGCCCCCCCGGCCCCTCCCCATGCTAAGGCACTGAAAAACCACCGAAATCTGATCTCACTTCATGCAAGTTACCAACAGCACAATTTTCTAAAGGATTTTCGTTGTTGCCTTCACGTACAAATGCCAAAACAGTGACGACGAACACGAATATATATCAATATATCGAAAGTCAGAAAGAAGTAATGCTGTAGCAGTGTTATAGTATTTGAAAGTCCTCTACTGACGTAAAATGTCTTGTATTTACAATTTAGGGTTGTTTCTTAATACATCTTGTGTCTTCACCAATTTACTTAGGCCCCGTCCACACGTATCCGGACATGTTTGAATCCGCAACTTTTGCTTCCGTCCACACGTATCCGGTGAATCCCGTAGAAGAATCCGCAACTTTTTGAATCTGCTCTCCAGAGTAGAAATTATGAATACGCTATGAATCTGGAATCGTGTGGACGCTAGTCCGGATATTTTTTCATCCCGTGACCAAACAAGAACGAGCCCAGTTCTTTACCGTGAAAGGCAGAGCAAAATTCGCGCGTTTTATGACGCATGCTCTGTTGCCAATATCCCTAGAGGAGTCCTGGATACTACAGTGAATCCGGATACGTGTCGGATACGTGTGGAAGGGCAAGTTTCATTTGCCGGCCTAAAATAAAGCAGTTCCGGCATTTTCCTTTTTATGCGTGAGAGAGGCCTGCTTAGAGTCGGAACTGAGCAATTAACTCGAGGGCCGACTTACCTATTTGGTCTCCATCTGCGATTCCTTCTCTGCTTCTGTTTACTTCCGCTAGTAGTGTGTCCAAATCCATGGCCATTAATTTTGTACTCTCACATGGCAAGATATTTGTAGCTTGACTGGGGTTAAAATACAAATACAAAATATAAAGAAGAAACACTTTTTATGTACATCTCCCAGTGAATAAGTCTTGAGACGTCTTTTTTCTCGCGAGTTTCTGGCATAGACCTGCTGCAGCTAAGACTCGCTGCAATAAGAAAGCACTGATGACACAGCAAATTGCAACTCAAAGAAGCTTTACGATCTCACAAAAGGGTCGGAAACGGTCAAATCGAAGACCTACTGAGTCGGCGTTAGCTACAGAAGCAAAGCACGCTGCAACAATCTAACCGAGATCATTCACTAATCAAGGTAATGTATATAAACAGCATTTACTAGTTCACTCGCTCCGGCCGTCATAGTTCGTCACGGCTGTCGTCAAGCCACTTTGTATGAATACAAATCAGTTGTCCGCAGTGCTGTTTCTTTCCCAAGCATATTAAAATACTCTAAAACATTGTTAAAAGAAGCCGATACACCATTCTAGAAGATCGTCACTGATACTATGAAACCTTCCTGCCATCGAAATACGACACCCCGTTCTCAGTAGGAAACCATGAGGGGACTACACCCCTCAGCTCCCAGGCTCTGGTGTTCTTTCACTTTCTATGAAACGAAAGTAAAGTAATTCTGAGCAGAACGTACGAAACGTTCCACCAATAGTTTATGTAGCTGCATGGTTTCGACCAAGAGTCGTAAAGCCGACCCGTTACTTGCTATATCTGAGTAAAATCAAATTAAGTACACTCGAAAGCCAATATTATCGTTTATGTCCGATTCATAAAGGCCGTATAAATTTCGATTTGATTAAAACAAAGGAAATTTCATGCCATTAGACACTGATTAGAATTCAATCTATAATACCTTCCTAATGAGAACCTCTATTCAATCAAGGCACTGCAGACTGTATGTAATATGCCGAAACCGTCTCTTTGTAAAATACGCAGCATACAAGTCCTTTCTGTTCCTGTAAAAATCGTTGACTGCTTGTTTGAGTGTATTAGCTGAATTAAATAGTTATCCGTCATTCGGTATTTTCCCAAATCTCTGATTACCACTTTCGCTCCTTGTTATTGGTCAAAAGTGAAAACTTTGACCCGACGCTTAAGCTAATAAAAGAACAACGCGGTCAATACAAAATGGGATCTTGTTTTGAAAACGTTTCCTCTTTTCTGGGAAACCCCCATCTGGGATATTTACATATGCCACGAAACAGTGTTTCAAATTCAGTCGTTCTTGATATTTTTTGAATGGGCTTATCATTTAGCTTTTCGAGAATTTCACCCACCTAGCTACTTTGTACTGTTTTGCTTAAAGTGAATTTCTCTGCTTCATACAACACAGAGGACGTGATGTGTATCATGAAACGCATTTGTCTGAGAACAAAGACGTTTTGTACTATTAAAACATTGTTTCTTAGAAGTCCTTGAATGACCTTTGAGAAGGATCAATTTTCTCCGACTCAGTTTACAGTCGTGCTTAGTTGGGGAAAGTAAACAAGGCCGGTATTGGATCGACTAAAATTTGAAACACAAAGCTCAACTTTCTCTCATTTTAGGTACAAAAAAAATGTTGACTTGGATAGAAAAGGAAATAAAATCGACCCTACTATAAAACTCTTTTTGACAGGCTTTTTTTTAAAATACAACATCAAAAGTAAAGGTCGGAAATAGAGTAGGGAAATTGATGGGGAATTTTTGAAATATACATAACTTCCCATTCATAACTCGTTTCTAATTACCTTTCGCTTTTCAAATAGCTTGTTACTTTCCTACCAACAAAAGGTTTCAGTTTTTTCGGACATACATTACTGACCAATAAAATTCATCAGCGATCAAAATTCGGCGGGCGAGGTTTGTGATTGGGAGCCGTTTGCACAAAGGCTGAAGCAAAATAAAGAAGGAAGAGGGCGACGAAAATAAAATCCGGAAGCGCAAAACTGTAGACCCTGATTGATCTTCTTTAACATGATACCTCCTTGCGTTCTCAAAATGATACCAAAGAGTGTTTTGCCTCAACACCACAGGATAACCAAGCGCAATACGACGTTTGTAAAAAGAGAACACTGAGGTGCTGAAGAAAAGTAGTTGCGCTTATTCAAATATACCACGAGTTTCTGGGTTGTATGACCTGTTAAAGCTAGCTGTCTGTATACTTGTTAGGATATTTCTTTAGTTTTGCTGTCTCCTTCTGTCACCTTAATGAATTAAAACATTTCTTAAATAGTGACAAAAAGAAACGCGTTGACACAAGAAAAAATCTTTTATTCCCGACAAATGATGGCCACTTCTCTCGCGATATATTATAAGGTGCATTGCGACAAAAATAATTCCAAATTCTATAAAAATAATGTACAAATATCGATTCACATATTTAGCTCTTCAATTGAAAAACAAAAAAGAATTACCATGTGAAGAACATAGGTAATTTTTTTTTCCAATTTACGAAAATAAAGAGGTCGGGGTTCCAGAATTGGATTCTTTGAAGTCATGCAGGTATTAATCAAAAGGTGCTTGCGGGCTCACAGAACAGTGCAATAGAGGCAGCTTCTTCAGAACTGGTGTAAGAGTAAAATTAATGCGCAGATATATTTTTTTTTCATTTTGCGTCGACGGATACCATAAAAACTTTGTCCCTCTCTCGAGGCTTTATTCTTTCTCTGAAAGAGAAATAAATGACATGATTACTATAACGGATCTAGCTTGATGAACGTGCCGCTATTATTTCAACCATCCAGCATTAATGTCTGAAAACTCTGGGCCTGTCAAGTTAGCACTGTTCTCGCCGACATCCTGTTACAATCTTTGTACAGGTGGGGTAAGGGTGGTTAGAAGGGGGGCAAATAAGAAAGAGCTATTTAATGGACAACTGACTTCTCAGGTGACCACTACTTACGTTAAATACTTGTCACGTATAAGATCGTATCTTTTCGTTTTTGAGTTGAAGGAGCTGCAGTGTCCATTTGCGTGTTGTGCTTCTCCGTACCGATCAATATTGTAGCGACCTGGACCAACAGGATTCTACAATCAAAAAACTTTATTAGAGACATAAAACAATGAAATGGGAAAGTAAACGTTCCAATGAAGGTGGGTACCAAGTCAGAGGGGAAGTGAACTTGGATTGCATGTGATTGAATACACTCACCGTACTTCCGAGGAAAAACCGCCTGGCATGACGATCGAATCGTTCAGCAGACGAACCAAATGGTGGTCTCTTAGATGCTTCGGGCTTTGTGAGGTCCTGGGGCGAGTAGTTCCCAGGTCCTGGGTCACTCTGTTAAAGAAAAACTCTTGTTAAGTCTATAAACAAGTACTAGTGTTTTCGATATGACGTGGAATGGAAGACCATTGTATGGGACACCCGTTGTTGTTTGATTGATTGAAGGGACCTCGGGACCGGTTCACGCTAAATTTTTTGCAGGGGTGGGGGTGACATCATCAAAACATCATCACGAATTTGTTAAAGGAAAGAGAGCCTGGGAATCAGAGATGGGTCGCACGCACACCGCTATGTTTGATTTAAAAAACGTATTGAGAGAAAAAAAGTTGAGCATGTTTCGTTTCTCTGTAACTTACCCACAAAGATGTTATTTAGACTCGTCTTATAGCTTACAGATACTATTTCTTCCTTTGTCCCAGTTTCCAACTCTAAGAAGCCGGTCAGTTCACTCTAATTCCCAGTTAACCTTGCATTTGGCCGGGGGGACCTGGTCAGACAGCAGACTTACCGGATCCCTGGGATATTGACTCAGCGTGGAACAGTAAACCCTGTTGGTGGGATAAGCCGGGAAACGTTCCACTTTGAGGAATGCTCCATGGTGGTTTCTGTGCTTGTCTGACAAAACAGAGAAAGAAAGAAAATAAACGTGACAATAAAAGTGTAAAAGATCAAAATATACGAAAAAAGAAAAATTCCAGGATGAAAACAGTTTTAAATAACTACCATTTAGTTCGTGTAGAAAAGACTTCAAATCATATTCACCAGGGCCAAGGTTCTGCTTTGCCTGTTGATAAAAACAAATTACAGTCCAATTAGAAACCCCAAGGCACATGGAGCAAAAAAATAACATGAAAGAAAATGATGATGATGACAAGAACAAACGGGTACATACATGAAGAGGACAATAAAATAGATGATAAATAAAAGATTGACAACTGTGGAAGGCCCAAAAAACACGCAAAAAAGGACAAATGAAAATGATACTTTTGTGTAGGAAATATTCAACTGGTGCCAAGCCTTAATCGCATCACACCCAGTGAAAAATTATATACATGTACTATCTTGTTTCAATTTAAAGAAGTGTATGAGATACTACATGTAACTGTGACTATTAAAGACTAGCATAACTAGTGCAGTTTTTACTTCGTCAAGAAGTTGACTGGCACTAGCTTGGGGTTGACCGGATGTTTTAAATTTCTTCTTTAATCCTTTGTTCTCACCGGTAAAGCAAAGTAGCCTACAGAGATTGGCTTGTTTCTTTCACCAGTAAAAAGATCATAAGGACCTCTCTTGCTGACCACTCTTGCTTCCATCTCATCTGTAAAACTCTTCATCTCATACTGTCCAGGACATAAATGACTTCCCTAAAATAACCAGGAAAAATCGAATTAGAGTTTTAAAATTTCTCATTATTCATAACCATCCTGCACTCACAGATGCATAATTATTTCCTTGAATCCATTGGAAGACTTTTCTGTGTTGTACATCACAAGGGCTGTCAACTACCCACATCTTCAAATATTGAGAATTGATGGGGAAGGGATGATAGATGGCGTCATAATGCACGGTGCGTGACGTCATTTGTGGAAAAAACGTGCAATCAAAGATGTTGTTGGAATTGTAACATTTGACCTAATTGGTTTACTTCCCACCAATCACATTATTGCTTATATTACAATAGCTAATAGTACGATAGCTAAAACAACGCAAAATATTTGAAATTTCATTGTCAGAAAGTCAAATCTACAAGAAATATGGCATACTTCTAATATGGAGACTGGGAGAAACAGTTCAAAATCTGGATTCTTCTGGATTATCCAGGAGAGTTGACATCCCTGCATCGCTGCCACACAGACTCCTCCAGTAACATTTCCTCATTACCTACTAGCCAACTATTGAAACTGGATTATAAAGGAGAATAATTAACTTTTATCACAGCATTTAAAATGTACTTACCACTTCAGGAAGTTGTCTTTTGTAAGACTTTCCAGAATCAAGCATCCCAACATTACTAACTGATTTTACTTCCTTTTCTTCAACCAAAGCACTTGGTATACCACCCTCTCCATAGGTCCCTGGTCCTGGCACTTGACTCTGTTATAATAGTAATTATAATTATATCATTTCAGCTGTAAATGTTTTATATGAAAGAAAGTAGCAAAAGTTAAAAGTGATCTTTTATAGCTACATGTAGTATTATTATTAAGACATGCCAAAAATAATGGGTCCATGGTAGTTAGAACTGTATGATTAAACTGGTTTCATTTCTAACAAGATTAACACAAGATAACTAAGCATAGACAAAACTTTTGCTTTATTGATGGGAAGACAATTAGCAGTCTCAATTTGGTAATTGTTCTTGATGGTGTCACAAAGACTTATTGAAAAACATACAAAACAAAACAAAAAGCACTATAATGGCTTAAGAAAACAGGCCAGTGCATCGACCTTAACCGTAGTGAAACATAGAATGAAGATGATGTAAAATTTACATCATCATGCCTGAAACCCTATTCCTGCAGTTCACATTTCACCTTTTAATTCACTCTAATCGTTTCACTACTTTACGTGCACAGATGCATGAACTCAACACCTTAGAGGCCCTGCCAAGGGGGGGGGGGGGGGGGGGGGGGGGTCCGATGTTGTTTTTTATGTCTGAATTTTGAAACATCTCACGTCGGTGTTTATAAATGCTTCACGTTGCTATTGGAAATTGAACAAATATTCTTTGTCTTTGTCAGAATTTTAGAAAAGGGGGATAGCAATGCCTTGTAAAGAAATTAAACCATTACAGCTCTGCAGTTTCTCAGTTAGTCATTTTGCATATCGAACACCTATTCACAATTAACACAATTCACAGGAGGGTCTAACTGACGTTCTCTGTAGGGTGCAAAGAAAATTGGGGAAAATTACTTCTTTTTAGCATACAGACTGGTGATTAATTAGGCAAACCACCATTCTTTGTCGCTTATTCTCAGCAATTTGGCCGAGGGAGGTTGTCTCTTGCGATTTCATTTTATGGTCTGGTGCTACTTATTGGGTCATGTTGCTTGTCGGAATTTACCCTGGCAGGGCCTCAAGTTAGTCTGCTCCCAATATACATGCATGGGTTTCCACAGCTCTGTTTTGTACTTGCTGCATGGCTGTGGACACTAATGTAATGGCTTGAATCCTGCTGAATCCCTGAAAATTAAAGCTAACCAACCAATTTTGTGGTATCAAATCTTGCTTCTCTTGTTTCACACACTCCTCGTTTGCTGCCAGGCTTTCTGGACATGTGATCAATAAAGTCAGTGATGTTGTATGTTCCAGGACCCAACAGTTGTTTCTGTTGTAAAAAAAGAGAAAACAAGTATTATTAAGTGTGTATAATTATGGTAGTAATTTTATATACACATGTACTTTCAGTAAATACACTCTTCCCTGATACATTTTCCTTTGACATAACTCAGCCTTGGGTTACAGTTATACATGCTTACAAAAAGTCGTGTACATTGAACAACTAGACACTTTGAGGGATTAAAATTTCTTGTGAGAATGGATGTGTCCTGGGACTACAAGTTCATTTTTCTTTTCAAGAAAGAACAACCCGAGAAAATAAAAATACAGGAAGTTTTTTTTTGTTTATTGACTGTAGGTGGTGACATGATCCAGCAGCTTGTGTTTTCAGGCTTAAGCAAGTATTAAATTTATTTTACCTGAAGTTGTTTTTTCTCCCACTGCTCTTTATACAGCAGATGAGGTATCTTTGCTAAGCGAGCTGTTTCAAAAGCCCTTTCCCATCCTAAAAAGAGTAGGTACAGCTATCAGATTATATTGTTTAAACCTGCAGTTCCTGGTATCTGTGATCAATTTTTTCCCCTCTGTTTAGCATTAGACTGTCAGCAGTCCCTCAGGGTCGCCATGCAAGCAAGGAAATCAAGTGGAGCAAACAAAGAAAAAAAGGCCGGCCAAGGCCATTTCACTGACTCTCTGGTCCTGCCAAGCCTTGACTCAACTGACTGAAAATGGACTGCTTGCAGTCTAATCTAACATGTCAACAGCAGATAATACGTGTGCATGCAATTAATGGTCCTCTGAGTCTCTGAGAGGAACATGTGTTTTAGTATGCCATATAAACAATATCTCACACTTAATGCAGCATTTCTGCCTGAACAAGGGACTAATACTTTATACAGATTTTTCTCACCTGGACCAGCTGATCTCTCTAACACAGCTTTTGGGTTAAATCCACCTGCATCAATGTTGTAAGAGCCAGGTCCAAGACGGCGATTCTTAAATTAAAACATTGATACATTCACAAAATCAAGTACAAACAATTAAAATTTAACACTGAACTCTCCAAACATTATATGGGAGTCAGCAGGTACTCAGGAATGTTCCCAGGGGGTACTCCCATATGCGGACTAGATAGGTATCTGCCGCCTGAGATAGGGTATGGCTTCTGAGGGTATTTAAGGTTTCACTTTTGCCCTTTTTAGCCTTGTGTTCCTGGTGTGATCCTTAGATAGTGTACCTATAAGTGTGTAAATGCCCATTTATAGATGAGAAGTTGAAAGTGAGCTATCCCTTAGGCCCAGTTCAGATGCCAAACTTTTCATGAGCTGCACCTAATAGATTGAATTTAGTACATGAAAAGTTTGGTGTCTGAATCAATTACGAACACCTGTTTCAATTTGGAACGGCTTAGCCGCTCCTTTTGCCCAGTCCGGCTAGGAATTTCACCATTAGAGCAACTTTGATTCAGATGCTGAACTTTTCATGTACCAAACCTAATACATAAATTATAACATATTTTGTAAACAGTTTGAACGAAATGAGCATTTTCCGCCTTTTGAAGTTAGTTCAGATGCAATTATGATTGGCGTTTGAATCAGTTCAGCCGGTCTAAATAATTTGGGTCTTCCTTTTTAATAATCCAAATTAATAATAATATTTAATAATAATATTTAATACTTATATTGCGCTTTTTCTATAAAAATACTCAAAAGTGCATTACAATATTATTAATAACTAAATTAAAAACCAGTAAAATTACCCGGTAAAATTACAATATTTAAAAATAAATAAATAAATAAATAATCTAACTAAAAGCCTTCTTAAATAAATATGTTTCAACAGAGCCTTTAAAAGAGTTGCGATTGATGTTTCCTGTCTTATTGGCAGAGGAAGACTGTTCCATAAAAAGGGGGCAGCCATCGATAACGCGCGATCTCCCAAAGTCTTCTTCGTTCTTAGCCGAGGTCTTTCTAACAATATACCATTATTGTTACGGCGTAGTTGGTAACGTGAGTCCGGTAAGACAGAGACAAGATCCTTAAGATAGCTAGGCGCAACACCGTGAAGAATCTTAAATGTAACAAAGAGAATCTTAAAATCTACGCGCAAGCGCACTGGTAGACGCCAAACTGGGCTCATGAAAAGTTTGGCGTCTAAACTGGGCCTTAGGAAGTGATTTAATGAAGATTTATGTGTTGCCATTAAATTCTTATAGTTTTTGGTTTCCCTTGAGTAGCGTGTAATTTTTTGTGTTTGCATGGGCCTTACATGTGGTATAAAATTTTGCCGCCATAAGCCACCACCTCTTAATTTTTTCTAGCCTGTTCCAGGTGTTCAGATAGTAGAGCACAGGAGAAAAATTCACTAAGAAAGAAAACAAGGGGAGACTAGATGGGGAAATTAAGGCGAAGGGAACTCCTGTAAACATTGCCTTACAAAGCTCTTTCTGCTCTTAACTGACCGCCGACCCTGTAACTGTGACATGAACTACAGTTTGACTGAATTGTGACACAAAGCGTTGACAAGCTGGACACGACCCATAAGCTTTGTGAAATGTGACCTTCAATGTCATTATAAGTGCTCGAGTGTTAACAGAAGGTGTCATAATCGACTAATAAGAGGGTATCCTGGAATTCAGTATACCAGAACGACCCTTTGTTAAGATGTTTACAGGTGTTCCCTCGCTGTCGCCTTCCCTCCCCCTGCCCCCCCCGGTTTCCCAGTGTACAATTTAACTCGCTCCACACTGATCGCCGCGCTCTACTATCTGAATGCCTGGAACAGGCTAAACTTTTTCAGGGTAATTGTTGAGTCTTCTATCGATTGACTTACCACTTCGGACATGCACTTTCTGTCATAAGCAACCTGAGTAATTGTTCCTGGGGTTTTGCTTTTTGGATGAATACCAGCAACATCAAACCTGAGAAAGTCATTTGATTTCTTAAAAGAAAAATCACTTACTTATAAGGCTTAAATAGTACTACTAGAACTGTCGCGCGAAAGAATTGGATTCTTTTGTTGTTCGGAAACATTCCTCAAGATGATGGAAAACGTAGACTGAAAACCTCCCTAAATATTTTCCAAGATTATTTTCATGTGCACCCAATTATAGCCTGCGTGCAGATGAAAATAAACTCTGGTTAACTCCAGAGTTAAGTTTCGTCTGCGCGCAGGCTAACCCAATTAGGATTAAGCACCAAGTACTGCAGAAATCAGCAAACATACCGGTACTTTTCTAAGTTCATCTCGACAGACAACTTTGCCCAGCTCATGATGACGGTTCGACAGGGCACGATGCTTACCTCACAGTTTGGACTCCAAAAGGCGCCCCTGAAAATTTCTTTTGTGTCATTTTCACTCACTGCGTTCTCTTGGTTTCATGTCACTAAAATAAAGGCCTTAAAATGACACACTTAGCGTTCAACTTAGCTTTATAACTCGAACGGCGGGGTGAAGAAGTGAATTGCCTAGCAACCAAGTTGCAGAGGCCTGGTTACCAGCTTTTCCCATACTCGGGCCTTAAACTCGGGCCTTAACTCGGGCCAACGGGCCAAACTCAAGCAACGGGCTTAAACTCGGGCCCGGGTTGATCACAGGAGGCTTGGAACCGAGCGCGATATCGCGAGCTTTCCCGACTAATTTCCCGACAAGCTTGACAGGTGACGTCACATCCGAAATCGCCGAGGACGACTGGGAACGAGGCTGAGACAACAACACTTCCCTTTGTGACGTAAGCCATTATGATAATGATCGTTATTTGTTGTTGAGAAAAGGAAAAAAATACCATAAATGGGTTCTTTTACAAGGCACTTAAGTGTTAATCGAGATTTTAGAAAAACCTGTGCTACTCTGGCAACAAATCGTTATGTCAAGGCGCCCATGGGTCGCGCCCAAAATAGCGCCGCGGACAACTTGCAACTCGTGCATTTGCTGACAACCAATCCCGCAGCCGCTCTTCCAGCGATCTTCTCCACCAGCGCAAGCCCTCAAAAGCTGGCATTTCAGATGAGCCGTCCAAATAACAGTTGGACCTGTGGCGGGTTAAATGATCAAGTGTATATTGAAAACGAGAGGACAGGACGAATTAATCTTATAAGCCTGAGTGAGCAGTCTCCCTGTAGCAAAAGACAATGCTCTTTTTCAGAGCTTTATGTTTCCAAAGAAGACATTGAAAAAAAGGCGTGTTGCATCGACGGACACGGACACTTCGACTTTGAAGCGTTATTACCGGCAGTGTACTGGAAACACAAATAAATATTTTCTCATCTACCTTAGATAAGGAAGATTGCTGATTTAAAAGACGAAGTGTGTCTTGGTTAGTGATTTTTCTGAGTAAACATCAAGTCTGTATGAAGGGTTCAAATGTCTTACTGTTTTATCTCATCTTTACCTGGCCCTTTTACATCCCTGGAAATGTCTAAGCGAAATCTTACAAAAATACTTTCCCTTTTTTGTCGTAGCAAAATTTACCAACTTTGTCTTTGGAAGTTTTACTACTCAAATATTGTTGTTCTAGCCTGGTCACAGACAGTCTATTTTCTCTTCAAAGTCCGTCTAGCGCGGGTGATAAGATATAAACCGAGGGGATTTATTGACCGCCAGCGCAAGGGGGTAGTGTGGGGCTCGCCGATATTTTTGAAAAGAACGAAAAGAAAAATAAAACAATGTCTGTGCACAGGCTATTGTTGATCCGGCTGCCGAGAGAATGTCTCGGATACGTCACCGAAATGACCGAGAGACACCGTACAGGTTGTTGCAACGTACAGCAACCAGAGGAACTAGGCACTTTAACACCCGAGCCTTGAAAAATATACCCTCTTGTTAAGAGCCATAATAGTACCATTATGGCTCTTGCTCTTGTTTATTGGACCTATCGTTTAGACCAAATAAGGGTGTGCCCTGCCTCCCGGATCTACACCAAGATCTGCTGTTGAATTCCGAAAATAAGCCTCGGGGCTTATCAAGTTTTCAAAGGCCCTTTTTGAGGGGTTTATATTCGGAGGGGCTAAATGTCTACGGAGGGAAATTTGCGTTTCAAAATTGATTGGGCTAACCTTTTGGTTGGAAGTAAATTTACCGTTTTTGCTTTGTTTTACTTTGTATTTGAGGGTAATTTTCCCCGGGAGGCTTATATTTGGACAACCTCGTCCCCAGGGCGCTCTTCCCTGGCTTTGGAGGTGGGGCGGGACAGCGGCCCCACCTCCAAAGCCAAGGAAAAGCGCCCTGGGGACAAGGTTGATATTTAGAGGGGCGATTTAACGGAGGCAGATGGGCTCCTGACGGAGGGTTTTTTGCGTTACCGGTTTTGGGGACTTATATTTGGAGCGGCTTATTTTCGGAATCTTACGGTATTGTCCAAGTCAGGAGCCGCTTCTGTCCAAGTGTATCCTCTTCTCTCTTTACATCATACATTTTTCATATTTTTATGACCCTCATGAAGAAAAGCTGCTTTAATCCATACTTCCGCTTACTGCACGAGCGAAAATAGAGCCTGATGTCAGCAAAGATGCGCGAGGATGCGCGCGATCTTCTTGAACGAGAAGCACTGGAACGAGGTAAATTAAGTGAAGGGAAGCGTGAGGGAGTTGTTTCGTCTTCACGGAAGTATCTTGTGATGTTAGCAGAGCCATATGCACAACTACAGCGCCTCCTACCTAACAAAATGTTCAGAACGAAAGGAATTTTACTTGTCACTACATTTTTGTGTTTTCCTGGCGTTATTTCGGCTACTTGCCCAAGTTCGATGTACTCGGACTTGAAAGACACACTTCAGTCACCAGGTTTTAGTACGGGAAATTACCCTCCGAACCAGAATTGCACCTATGATATTCGTGTTCCTCCTGGAAAAAGAATAATTCTTGCCTTTGACTTTGAAACATTTAATATTTGGGGAATTATGCCAGATTGTTCTCAGGATTCTCTGGAAATAATTGTCGGGTAAGTATAAGATCCAGATGCCATTATTGTCGTGTAAACATGTTTTGGTCAGCTTTGCACGTACGCGGCATATATTACGTGCATGTTATCTCAAAGCGGAATATACTGTATAAGCTTAAAACCAATAGTCGCTTCTATCAGTGACTTGATTCAGGAATTTGAAAGAAAAGCAGTCACTTTCGAATTTTAAAATGTGGTGCTCCTTCCTTCAAGTTATTTTAGCTTATACCTTTCAATATTTCCCAGTGACAGACGCGGACCCGTAGGTTTTCATTCAGTCACTTTGATCAGAAAGGTGTTTAGCATTGTTCAACTTTCTCACGTCATTCCTAAGATTAACTGGGTGATGGTCTATTCTTTTCTCAAACTTCTCAGATGAGACATGAAAGGTTGTTAATATCAACGATGTCGATTATCAGGATTTTTTGTGTGATAATCAACCATGCGCTATTAATGATTAATGCTTTATTAAGGCTGGTTTTCACTAGGGACGGAGTCGGAGTCGAAGTCATAATCAGAAGCGTAGAGCTTATGATCTAGTGAAAACAGTGTTCCGATTCCGCTTATGACTTTGTCGCTTACGTTCCGCTTATGATCTAGTGAAAACCAGATTGTTGGAGTCAGAAGCAGAAGCAGGAGAACCAAACCAATCACAAAGAGTGGGAACGTGCATTCTGATTGGCTTATCCTTCCGTTTCTGCTTCCAACTTGGACAATCTGGTTTTCACTAGATCATAAGCGGAACGTAAGTGACGGAGTCGTAAGCGGAGTCGGAAGAAAAGGGGAACATTCTGATTCTTCTGACTCCAATGCTGTCACGCTTAGGACTCCGCGTACGACTTCAACTTTTGATTTTCACTAGGTCATTAGGGCTCTTACGACTCCGCTTATGACTCCGACTCTGTCACTAGTGAAAACCAGCCTTTTGAACAATATTATTGGATGAGGTTTTAGTTGAGCGAAGGCTGAGGCTGATAACACTTACTGAGACCTTGATTACCTGCATTCAAACCCCACTTTACGGACACTCACTTAATATGGACACCTCATTATTACGGACTCTCGCTTAATATGGACACCTCATTATTACGGACTCTCGCTTAATATGGACACCTCATTATTACGGACACTCGCTTAATATGGACACCTCATTATTACGGACTCTCGCTTAATATGGACACCTCATTATTACGGACTTTCGCTTAATATGGACACCTCATTATTACGGACTCTCGCTTAATATGGACACCTCATTATTTACGGACACTCGCTTAATATAGACACCTCATTATTACGGACAGTTTGCTTTGTCCCTGGAAAAGAAAACCATTACATTTTCTCTAAATTCAACCCGCTTAATATATGGACACCCCATTAATATGGACACTTTTTACGGTTCCCTCAGTGTCCTTATTAACAGGGTTTGACTGTATTTAGGATATCAAAAAAACCGAATCTATTATCCATTGTTTTGAAGAAAATGATGACAAACAAACTGTCACAAGGAAACTGAATTGATATTGTTATTGCAAATCATGCATTGCATGTGCAACCAACAGATTAGTCGGTTACCCGCTAGCAGATAACTCACTAATCTGCATCACTAATTCTGAGTTACAACTGACAAGTCTTTCTAAAATAAAATCAGAAAACTTAAGACCTATCTAGTCAGTAAATAACTATTATTTCAACAATCTGCATTTTTTATCAGGTATCATTTTTAAGATGTTTTATCTCTAAATGTTTAAATCAACATAATTGTTAGAGCTATACCTTTTTATCTCTTAGGGCTAAGAGGAAAAGGAAATTAAAAAAAATTAATAATTATTGAGAATCAACCTAGGTTAAATCAAAATTAACCTGAAATTAAAATTTACCTTTAACATTTAATTATTATTTTCCTTTTAATTGTGAGTTTATACCTGTAAAATAGGTTTTTAGCTGAGTGTTAATTCTGTTAATAAATTGTTTTGCTGGGACATGTATATATAGTAAAGCCTTGTCAGGGTATAATTCCATCAAGCAACAAGTCAGCATTGAAACTGCAATGACATACTTGTACACTGTAAGACTCGATGAGATGGGGAAAAACAACATTAAGATGGGTTGAATACCAGCAAGGGACATGGCCTTCTCCTCAAAAGGCAAAACAGCCAGATTTAGAATTCAGTCTGCAGTCGCGGATCCAGGGAAGGGGCCCAGGGGGCGCAGCTCTCAGGGTTCTCCCCAAATTTTAGCTCAGCAGGTAAGAGACCATTCATGGACGGTAAGGCAAAAAATATACACTTTTCTCACTTTTCTCGGCGGGGGGGGGGGGTGGGGTGGGGCAGTGGAGAGAGGGACATGGACCTCGCCCTCACTGGGAAATTTTTTTATTCCCATATTTAAAGACCTATTTTACGCAAATCTGCTGTCATGTTATCTTTAGACAACAAATTAAAACGTTCGATTCCAATAATTTTACTATGTCTTTAATGTCCTCTTTCCAAAATGCATGTCCCTGAAAAGGAAAGCTGTATATACAGTACAGTCCAAAAGTAATTCACGTGCAAAAAGTGGCATAAGAAGTTGCTGCGCCGCAAGAACATGGAGGCCACCGCAAGAAGCGAAAGTGCCGTATTTTGCGGACCCTTTGTGTTTTACCTGCAAGAACTTTGAAACGAAAGAAGTCAAAAATCTTCACCGCAAGAAGCTAGAAAATTACCGCAAGCCTCAAGAAGGTGCATGAAATTCTTTACAAGTGTTAACCTGAAAGAATTTTGTGGTGTTTGTCAACTTTTTGTTGCAACATCATTTTGTAGCTTTGATACTAATTCACTCTGTGGCAGCAAAAGGTAATCATGAAAGGACACATGTAAAAAGTTCCCTGAGAAATCTCTGCTTTTTCTGCAAAGTGAACACTTCAATCGTTCAGCTTTTCCAAAGTTAGATAAAGCGTGTGAGGCGATTGTTTAAAAAAATGATCTGTAGTTTCAAAGATTTCGATCATTTGGATCATTTCATAGTACAATACCATACTCTCGGCAAAACAAACCAAAGGCGTTGAATTTCTGCCACAACGGATATCACGATTCCAAAGAAAACATGACAATTATTTATTACTTTATTGCAGTAATTTGAAAGAGCCTTTCGTGAAAACATTCCTTACTTTGGTATATTTTTTTTTCCAGGAGCGCTTTAAGTTGACACAGTTGCGGTCTTAAATTACACGGCTCTTTTGCAAAACACACTACGATCGTTATTTTTTTGAAGTGCTGTTTTTTTATCGAAATTGCGCACATTTCCTCGCTTAAAAGGTTACCTTTGCACAAGGTAATTTTATATGTACCGTTTCAAAATTCACCGATCCTTATTTTGCAAAACAAGCTGCAGTGTGCATTTTAAAAAGATATGAAAGTATTTTTAGTTTATCTTTTTTGTTTACACGTGTTATCTGTACATCCCTGTCATTGTAAACCAGCAAGAACGAAACAGTTTTAGGGTTTTGAATGTTTAAAACTATGTGCCTAAAGTATAGATTAGTGACCCGCTGACAAATACAGAAAGTGGCACAGTTATTTTATTGTCAGAATAAATTTTCACGTGTTTGCGGCGATCTCGCAAAATGACCCGATGATCGTTTGTGAAACTCCTTCAAACAGCTACTGAAAGAAGCGAAACAAACCAACTGTCAGAAACGATAGAAATCACCAGAAAAGGATAGAAACGATGCAAACGAAAAAATCGCCAAACGATAATGTAAACGATTCAAACGCTGAGCATAACGCCTCGCTTGACCTTGATCTGACCTGTTGAATAATTTTGTCTGCAAAATTTTCAGTGAAATATATCTATGAAAGTAAAAACGACTGAAGAAGTTCTTGCGTCTTGCTGGATTCAACGCAAGCGCCCTACAAAAAGCCACACGAAGCAGTCAGCTTGCGGACAACAAAAAGAAGTTCTTGCACATGCATTATTTTTGGGCTGTATGTTTTGTAATTAGGTAGCTATACTTTTCCATATATTCATTCTTTTTCTTGTGAGGATCGGATCGGGTCACAACTTGCATATTTTTAAAAATATATATATATATTTAATTTTGGTAAACCTTTAAGCGGTTGCAGGCGGTAAGAAGTGTTGCTTCAGGCGGTAAATTTTACCGGTTACCGCCTGATAAGGAGAACACTGAGCTTCCCCCCCCCCTTTATTTTTGGACCAACTGAGGCCCGAAGGGCGAAAAAAAAAAATTTTTTTTAACTAATAAAAATAGTTAGCGCAAAATTTCCAACCCTCTCCCTTCACAAGAAAATCTCCTCAAATGCACAAAAATGTCAGACATATTGCTGCCCCTCCCCACTACTTTGCTCGATGACCTTGACAGTGACTGGGTAAATGAATTTTTCCATTTCAATTTCAGATGTGCGGGGGATGCTCAAACATCACTTGGCAAATTCTGTTCATGTTCAAATCTTTCAATGCCAGACAAGATCTATACCTATGACAACTGTCTGACTCTTGTGTTCATATCTGATGGCTCCTATGAGGGACGGGGCTTTCAAGCAAATTACACTACGACAGATAACAATGTAACAAGATTGGATCCCAATAACAGTTGTAGGTATGTACAACTCACTTAGCTTGCCCAATGTTTATTACACTATTAAAGGAGTTGCTGTGTTTATTTACTCTGAGGAAGTAAAATATTGTACTTGTATTAATCACCCAGTTGGGGGTGAATCTAGTGGATTAGCCTTTAAGGGTTAAATAAAAAAAACCTCTTAGACTTCCCTAGTTGAGACAAAAGGAAATTGAGAATCAACCTCAGTTAAAAACTGAATTCCATTTTGACCTGTGACATCTATTTTGTAAAACTGTTAGTTGAAATGTAAAGAGGACTCGGTGTGTTTTAAACTGTTAATTTGCTGTATTACTTTTGTGGTAATTATTTTAATGTGTGATATTCATCAAACAAATTAATGTTGTATATTATGTAACAGAGACTACAACAGGGGAATGATAGAGTCTTGTAAGCTTGTTTTATCTTTTGAGTCTGTGGATAAAATCCCGAGGTGTGACCATAGGCCCACTTGGGAAAACATTTGTTATTTCTTGCAGGTTTTTATTCATTTTTATTTCATTGAGAAATTGTCTTTGGTGTGTACTCATACACCTTTGAAAGTAAAACGTGTCCTTCTCTTTTACAGTAGCAATGATCTTGTGACCGCCTCTCATGGAACTATCTTTAGCCCCTTCTGGCCACTCAAGTACCCCGAACAAGCGAGATGTCAGTGGCAGTTCAGTCCTCCATCGGGAAAGATTGTTCGTCTCTTTTTCACAAGCGGTGTTTATGACTCAAAAAGATTATGTACAGATCGTTCAAGGCCCATTGCAGATGATGACCAAGTTGTCCTATCCTATGGTACAGTTATTTAGCTATCTTTGCCGCATAAATAGTTTAAATTGATTTTTTGATGCTCTGTTTATTAAAATATAGACTGGTTTTATATTTTTAATACTATGAAGTCCCCAGGTAGTTATCACATGTATCACATCATCATAATATTTTTGAGGCTTCTTGGGCTATGTCATACCACACACTTCTGTCCAACATGCAGGCTCTTAATAAATTATTCTTCCTAGGATCGAGCCTGCAGTGTTCCTTATGAAGGAGTCCTCCACATGAATCCTGGACTTACTGCCTCATGCTGTGTAGATCCATTTGGAGTCTTCATCTGTCCAGTCTTGCTTTCTAATAATAATAATAATAATAGACCTGATATTGTAGTGCTGGAAAAGGAGGGGAGGGTGCAGTGCTTCATTGTCAATGTAACTTCCCCTTTTGATACACGGGTAGCAGAAAAAGAAACAGAGAATTGAAGATCTACCACTTTAAGGACTAAAAAGTGGAAGTGCAAATTAAGATCTGGAAATGCAGAGGCTGTGTATCTGTCATGCCAATTGTAATAGGAGCTTTTGGAACAATGAGTAAACACCTATACTGTAAGGGTGTTGATCAGTAAGCTGGGAACACCTGGGTCCATTGCATTACTCCAGAAAGCTTGTTTGTTGGGAATAGAGAAGATCCTAAGAATGACCCTAGACACCTAAGGCTCAAAGGAGATCGCTTGATCCTTTGGGGAATAAGGCCAGGTATAGTGTGAGACATACACATAATAATGGTAATGATGCAGGTAATGATAATAAATATTGACTATTTATCCAGGATAACCCCATCAGTAAAAGTTAGCCACTGTTATCAATTGGGTCCTGCTGGAGCATGACTAAGAATCAGAAACTAATTAAGGAATAAGAATTACTAAAGTATATAAAATAAAATGTGTATTAAAAAAGCAAACATGCACTAAGTTAAAAACTGTTTAAAACTGCAACAGAATTATTGTTTCTTAAACTTACAGGCACCTAAAAATAAAAACTACAGCATGCAAAATAATCCAGTTTGACCTTTGGCAGTTTTGCTGTTTTCCCATCATTTGTAGTGTTTAAAGCATTATGGTATAATTGTTGAAAATAATTTTTAAATGGAAAACATGCTGTTCCATTAAGGCAGTCAAATACAAAACAGCATGTTCTCAATTAACTTCCGTTACTGTTTAAAATCGAAGATCTCACTTTTGGACTGCATAGTTTGCGGGACTCTGGCTATCCACGACTATAATAGCTGCAGTATGTAAATATTGACATAATACTTGGAAGGAGAGGGTCCAGGCTTCGCATCTATTTATTCCACTGTTTCTTACAAATAAATTTAGTTTGTTTATAAAAGCTTGTCGGATGTCACTATTTTGGTTCATCCTTGGTAAACATGAAAAGCTAACAAGTACTGCAAAGGGAGAAGAAAACAGAGAACCTAAGGAAAATGAAAGATTTAAAACAAACAAAGATTTCACAGGAGATTATGCCAACGTAAATCTACAATTTCACTATTGTTAGTTGCTAGGGGTGGGGGGGGAGGTACAATGACAGCTGAACATGTCTACTCATTAAAGCCCCGTAAAAATGTATTGATATTGACTGAGAATGAACCCAGCTCTGTTATCTTGTTAAGTGAAACATGTCTGTGACAAATGGTAAGTCAGTAAGTAAACAAGCATGGGAACATTATTGATTTATTGTTGTAGTTTTTGTTGGCAACTCTTGTGGTACTGTTCTTTGAATTTTCCTTTAATTCTACTATCAATTTATTAGTTGTTAGCACACAGACAACTGTGTGTAAACTGGTGATAACCTGTCAATCACACTGTAAGCAGAGATGCAGGTCTCCACTTCTACCCAGGTTTCTAATGGTATTTTCTCATATTTATTCTCCCATTCATCTAAAGGTACAAAGAACTACAGAATTTGCATTCTGCCATCCGATTTTTTCGTCATTGAGAATGTGACGGCCATTCATTTGAACTTTTCTGCTAATGATGATCCTAGTGATAAAGGCACTGGTTTTATGGCTGGTTATGCCACGTATGTTGAAGGTACCATTAGTAGTGATTACCATTATAATATTATAGCTGCCATAAAGTAACATACACATGTAGGCAGGCAGGATTCTGATGTACTCGATGGTGCAATTTTGCACAATTTATTGACCTTTAATGACCTCAAAACGCATTTGATCAAACAATGTAGGAAAATCACATACAAAATAATGTAATTTGTTTAAAAAACAATTTGACTGTTGGTTAAGTATATGAACTCAGAAATTGATAACATACAAGTTTTCCCTTCCTTTTTGTATTTAGGTAAAGTGGATCCTGTTACTGGAGGGTAAGAAAGCTTTTTAAGATGTGCTAGGAATTTTGAGAATTTATATATTTCTTTAAAGTTTGAGATGGAATTCTGCTCTTTTCCCTCCACATGGAAGGTATTTGGTTTAGGTTACAAAATTAATTATCATTACCTCTCCCTGCAAGTAGCCAGCAATGCCAGCTGCTCAAATATGACAATTTACATAGGCTAGAAAAGGAATAATATATAGTGCATAATAATAGTAAGGGGAGTAGAAAATATCAGTCTGTCAGCATTTAAGATAAGATGTACAACCTCTCTTACAATGCAACTTCCCTGTTTGTATGCAGTCTGACTACGTTGTTATAATGACAAGTTAGTTGTTAAAGTGACTGAAAATCTTATTCTTGAAAACCACTGGAGTTAATATTACCAGATTCCCATGGCCTTTGGATGAGCAGAATGACAAGGTTTCATTGCAGAAGAACAATGGGAAATGCCTATAATTATGCAGAAGTTGCAAAAACCAGACTTAAGATATTTTCCAGAATCACCTAGTCTGTCCAATTTGTCATACTGTCAAGTGTTGGATCCTTAAATTTTACGTGGTAACATGTTAATAAATATGTTACCATTACACATATGCCATTCCTTATGTTTCCATAGCAACCGACTGTTGACAGGCATTTTATTGCAACACTGGGAATTTTCCCTTTAATCTGTTGTTTGTCTAGATTTCCAGATTAAATTATTACCTTTTAACATTACTTAGCATAATGTTATTTATTATTGTTGTGGTCTTTCATGAATTTTTTGGTGTACTCTAAGTAGTCTTGCTAACAACCATTAACACCTAAAACACCCTATTTTACAATGTTTAACAAAACCTTCAGGCAGTTAAAAGCTAACCTACATTTTGTATCATCTCAACATTTTAGAACAAATGTAGTTTTCAAGGTGGTGCAGTTCTAGAGCAACTTTATTAAAATCATGTTTTGCACAAACACATAAACACCGATCCTTCACAAAGCAAATTAGGTCGCATAGTTAAAAATTTGTACTCGTGTTAGTCATGGTAAAGCTTTGCCACTGATTCTTGGAATCGCTCAAGAATTTTGGCCATGATACTTACAGTTGTTAGGCCATTGTGGTACGAGAATCACGTAGTGCATGACAAGTGATTCACATCTCAAGAGAGGGTGGTAACTTACTTTTGAGCGGTACTGTATATTTTCCAGTGTTAAACCTTGATTTATTTGTTTGGTGCATCACCTGCACAAGATGATAATTGGCCAGTAACAGAAATATTCGAGTATCTTTATTTGGTGGTAAATTTGAAGGATAACCAGTTCTTAACTGTATTTACCGACCCCTTGTTTCCACTGACCAGAATGAAATTTTATAATAATGCGAGGCTGCTGTATTACTAGGGCCATAATGCCAGCATAATTAGTATCTGGTTTGTTCAGTTTTTGTACCACCTCCTCCTTAATAATAATATTATTATTTTTGATTTGCAGCTGTTGGAGGCCTCCTACTGAAGGCACAACAAGTACAACTTGGTCAACTACTACTACCACAGTCACTAAAGCTTCTACAAATCCTACTGGTGGAACTGAGGAAAAACTCTCTGGTGAGCCATCACCTTCATACAAAAGAAAAATATTACATAATTTTATCCAAGTTTTCAGTGTCTTTACATAATTTATTGCATGGTGTATAAAGTTATTGTTGATATTTAATTTGTGTGTGTGTCGTTTTTCCTGTAGGTGTGATTTGTTGTTATAAAGTAGCTTAGCATATCAGTTCACTCAGGACTACATTTACGCGGGTGATCATACACCCTACATCATACATGTGGACAGCCAGAACTAAGGTTTATTCAGGGCTAAAAGCAAAGCTCTCGATAATATAAATATTTATAGTTTGTTCAAACAAAATATAAAATCGTGTAATGGTAAGCAGCAAAGGCAATGCCGGAGAATGTTGAAAAACAACAATAGATCTAATTAGCAAAACAAGCAACTTTGCACGTGCAGCACACTTTTTTTGTACATTTCTTTGCCATTGTTTTGCATGACTACAACGTGAAACTTCCTGAAAGTTCTTAGTTGCACGTTTTATGGAGGAAATGTCGTACGTGTTCTCATTCCTTTTTTTTTCACTACCGCTCATTTTCACCTTGCCTTGGTGGCCTTCCCATTTTGCCACCACCTCTACAAAATTTTCTTGTTGTTCTTCCAACAAAAAAATGTCTCCTTTGTTTTTTATCTCTCACTCTAGATCTCTGTCACCCTTTTTCTCGTTGAGCTTCGCTGACCTGCTGCCTACTTTCTCCTTTTCTCTATCTTTCTCCTGCTTTATATTCCAAATTTGTGGACATGACAATTAATCTAAGCTAAATACTTTAGACAACACGCATACAGAAACAATTTCCACTTTCCATTTTCGTCTTTATTGACTCTTTGGTTGTCTCTGCTTTACAAGACGCCAGTGGCTATGCGATTTCCCGCCAAAATAACCTCGGGTTGCCTTTGGGTTGCCATATCTGTTGATTGAGTTATTTAACATTGGTATACCTGTGGTGCGGACGTACGGTCGTACGGTCACGTGATTATCAAATTTTCTCGGATGGGTAGATTACTTCATTTTCTTACCCATAGTGGTCTGCTGGCGCGCTTCACGTGCGAGAGCTCTGCTATAAAGGAAAAACTCTCTTGTGAACCATCACTTTCATACAATAGGAAAATAATTAGGTTTTTCATCCAAGTTTTCAGTTTCTTTACATTATTACGTGTTGTACTAGAAATAGTTCTCACAAAAATCTGCCCCCACCTCTTGAAGATATTCCGGGGGATTTCTGGGGGCCCGAGCAAGATTGGTGAGTTTTTAAAAACCGGTCGCTGCTCTGTTGAGCAAGCTGTCAGTTATTTTACTGTTAACAGTCTCTCAAAAACTGTTAATCCCTTTGCCTGAATGCTTTTTACATGGCTTACGTTATCATCGGCTCGTGAATAAACTTCTGGTTATTTAGCTGTTGCTGTATTACACAATAATTATATTGTGGAATTCACCGTAATGTCGGTGAATTAATTGTGTACATGTAGTAATGTCGTTGGGTTCGAGGAAAGACAAGTAAAGAAAGCCCACTCAGGGCCTCGGTCAGTTTAGTTTGAATCTAACTGGTTCTTGAACAGATGGCATCATTTGTGTCATGTAAGGTATAGCCTCCATGTTTCTCAGTGCCTTACTGTTAATCATTAACTAAGAAAGACCTTAACAAGGTAAAATTGAGATTATTAGACACTGTATTAACATGAATAAAAGGTTTTTTTTCTCTTGATGGTAGGAACAATCATCTTTCGCATAACAGTATAGTGTAACAGCTTTTTTGACTGATATAGTCTTTCCAGGGGGTGCCAAACCAAGTTGGAAATTCCAGGGGGGTGGGGGGTCTAAAGCAAAAATACCCTCTGTGGGGGGTATGGATATGTTCTGGAACTACATGTACACAATTCACCTACATTTGACATTTTAAGTGCTTTTAAGTTATTCATTTTTTACTTTAAGAAAAGTTTTCACCACCGTCTCTGTTGTGGTTGCTCAAGTGAAAGCAAAGCTTAGCAACCTAGCTGATACTACACTTGACCAAAACCCGATGCCACTTTGCATGCCTAGTTTTGATCAAATCTGGAACGCTTCCCGTACTACAAACATACTCTTAATACAAACTGTTTTCAGCTTCTACAGCAACTACTCCAGAACGTAATGGAAAACTCTCTGGTGAGCCAAAAGATATTCAGATTTCAGTTTCTCTACTTTTATTATTGAGTGTTGTACAAATTAATGTTGATATGTAGGTTTTAATAATATTTTGTTTATTATATGTGTGTATTGTTTTTCCTGTTTTTGTGATTTGTTGTGATACGTAGCTAGACATGTTCAGTCCTATTCAGCATTACACTGACCCAGCTGGCGATCATATGCCACCTACTTACATAATAATATGACTTCTGGGTTTGAGCAAGCTGTCAGTTATTTTACTGTTAACAGTCTCTCAAAAACTATTAATCCCTTCGTCTGAATGCTTTTTCATGGCTTATGTTGTCATCGGCTCGTGCATAAACTTTCGGTTATTTAGCTGTTGCTGTATTTACACAATAATTATATTGTGGTATTCACCGTAATGTCGGTGAATTAGTTACAAGTGTACATGTAGTAATGTCGTTGGGTTCTAGGAAAGACAAGTAAAGAAAGCCCACTCAGGGCCTCGGTCAGTTTAGTTTGAATCTAACTGGTTCTTGAACAGATGGCATCATTTGTGTCATGTAAGGTATAGCCTCCATGTTTCTCAGTGCCTTACTGTTAATCATTAACTAAGAAAGACCTTAACAAGGTAAAATTGAGATTATTAGACACTGTATTAACATGAATAAAAGGTTTTTTTTCTCTTGATGGTAGGAACAATCATCTTTCGCATAACAGTATAGTGTAACAGCTTTTTTGACTGATATAGTCTTTCCAGGGGGTGCCAAACCAAGTTGGAAATTCCAGGGGGGTGGGGGGTCTAAAGCAAAAATACCCTCTGTGGGGGGTATGGATATGTTCTGGAACTACATGTACACAATTCACCTACATTTGACATTTTAAGTGCTTTTAAGTTATTCATTTTTTACTTTAAGAAAAGTTTTCACCACCGTCTCTGTTGTGGTTGCTCAAGTGAAAGCAAAGCTTAGCAACCTAGCTGATACTACACTTGACCAAAACCCGATGCCACTTTGCATGCCTAGTTTTGATCAAATCTGGAACGCTTCCCGTACTACAAACATACTCTTAATACAAACTGTTTTCAGCTTCTACAGCAACTACTCCAGAACGTAATGGAAAACTCTCTGGTGAGCCAAAAGATATTCAGATTTCAGTTTCTCTACTTTTATTATTGAGTGTTGTACAAATTAATGTTGATATGTAGGTTTTAATAATATTTTGTTTATTATATGTGTGTATTGTTTTTCCTGTTTTTGTGATTTGTTGTGATACGTAGCTAGACATGTTCAGTCCTATTCAGCATTACACTGACCCAGCTGGCGATCATATGCCACCTACTTACATAATAATATGACTTCTGGGTTTGAGCAAGCTGTCAGTTATTTTACTGTTAACAGTCTCTCAAAAACTATTAATCCCTTCGTCTGAATGCTTTTTCATGGCTTATGTTGTCATCGGCTCGTGCATAAACTTTCGGTTATTTAGCTGTTGCTGTATTTACACAATAATTATATTGTGGTATTCACCGTAATGTCGGTGAATTAATTACAAGTGTACATGTAGTAATGTCGTTGGGTTCTAGGAAAGACAAGTAAAGAAAGCCCACTCAGGGCCTCGGTCAGTTTAGTTTGAATCTAACTGGTTCTTGAACAGATGGCATCATTTGTGTTATGTAAGGTATAGCCTCCATGTTTCTCAGTGCCTTACTGTTAATCATTAACTAAGAAAGACCTTTACAAGGTAAAATTGAGATTATTAGACACTGTATTCACATGAATAAAAGGTTTTTTTTCTCTTGATGGCAGGAACAATCATCTTTCGCATAACGGTATAGTGTAACAGCTTTTTTGACTGATATAGTCTTTCCAGGGGGTGCCAAACCAAGTTGGAAATTCCAGGGGGGTGGGGGGGTCTAAAGCAAAAATGCCCTCTGTGGGGGGTATGGATATTTTCTGGAACTACATGTACACAATTCACCTACATTTGACATTTTAAGTGCTTTTGAGTTATTCATTTTTTACTTTAAGCAGGGTTCGTACGGGTCCTGGAAAACCTGGAAAGTCATGGAAATTTAAAATTTCAAAATCCAGGCCTGGAAAACCTGGAAAATATGTGTTGGTCCTTGAAAGTCCTGGAAAATTAGACTTTTCCTAGGACAGTGAATAAGTTTCTTTTCATTTTCTTCGCTCACATTTTCAAGTTTTTTGTGGGCGACAAATGGACGTGTACAATCTTGCAAAATCGTACCTGTCGTTAATCCCAAAACCTGACAGTTCAGAGTCTGGGCTCTAGCTACCCCTGCAGTTTTACGGGCTTCCCATGTTCAAAAATTTTGTTGTTTGTATCTGGATGAGAATGGCGCCGTTGTTTCGTTCTGTTTTAAATCTAACCTGCAAAGCAGGCGTATTTTGGAGCGCGATCCATGAATTGTTTTCAGGAATGACGTTGTCCCGCCATCTTGGACGTTAATACTACCAGAGAGTTGGGACGTGGCGGCCACGATCAATGTACCTCCGAGTTTTCGTTAAAAAACGCCTGCTCTGCAGGCTATTTTAAATCAAGTCAAAACGTACTCAAAAGTATTGTTTCCGGCCCTTGTGATTAAGCTGAATGAACAATGCCTGGGAAGTGTACTTTCAAAGAAAACTGGACTTCTCACAAGGTATACAAAGACTGGATATTACAAGACTCAAGCTCTCAACACAAAGCACGTTGTCGCTTGTGCCAAAAATCATTGGACTACTCAAACATGGGGGAATCCACCCTCAGAAGCAGAGCTGTCAACTCTCCCGGATAATCCGGGAGACACCAGATTTTGGACCGTATCTCCCAGTCTCCAGGTTAGAGTATGAAATCCTCCCCAATAATCGCCGAATTTTGCCATTTCTTGTAGAGTCGACTTTCCGACAATAAAATTTCAAATATTTTGCGTTGTTTGAGTTATTTTTATACTGTTAACATCAAGCGTTGTAATCTCCGGTATGCCATTATACTATAAGCAATAATGTGATTGGTGGGAAGTAAACCGATCAAGTCAAATGTTGTTCAACAACATCTTTTTCGCGCGTTTTGTGTCATCGCTAATTCGGGGCGATCGGAGTCAACAGTATCTTTTGCAAAAATGATGTCATGTGCCATTTGTTATGACGTCATCTATCATCCCTTTGCTATCATTTCTCAATATTTGAAGACGTGGGAGGGTTGACAGCCCTGCAGAAGTAACAGGAGAGGGAGTAAGCACAAAGAATTAACAGCATTAATAGCTGAGCGGTCAGTGCCAATTATCCAGTTTATGTCTTCAAAGGCAGTATCTTCATCTAGCTCTGACAAACCTGGTCCTTTGATGTCTTGTGGCTTACATTCCAGCCCTTCAGTACGTGATGCAAGTGCTGCAACACCAAGCTCATCTGCTTCTCTTAAAGAAACGGTCGAAAAACAGTCGAAAACCGGTCAGTAATTAAGTAGCACAGTCAAAAAGTCATGGGAGTTCCTCAAAACGAAAACCTGAAGAAGCTTCTAAAATCGACAGCGAAATAGACCAGAAGTAACAGACTCTTGCAGAAACGTAGCAAAAATGCTACATAGTTTGTTGGTTTGTTTGGATTGTTTCAGTTTTCCTGGCTATTACTGGTCCTGGATTTTTGTAAATATGGTCCTTGAAAGTCCTGGAAAAGTCCTGGAATTTTGATGGACCAGTGGTGTACGAACCCTGTTTAAGAAAAGTTTTCACCACCTCTGTTGTGTTGTGTTCTGTCTCTGTTGTGGTTGCCCAAGTGAAAGCAAAGCTTAGCAACCTAGCTGATACTAAACCTGACCAAAACTGGATACTACTTTGCATGCCTAGTTTTGATCAAATCTGAAACGCTTCCCGTACTACAAACATACTCTTAATACAAACTGTTTTCAGCGTCTACGGCACCTACTCCAGAACGTAATGGAAAACTCTCTGGTGAGCCAAAAGATATTCAGATTTCAGTTTCTTTACTTTTATTATTGAGTGTTGTATAAATTAATGTTGATATGTAGGTTTTAATAATATTTTGTTTAATATATGTGTGTATTGTTTTTCCTGTATTTGTGATTTGTTGTGATACGTAGCTAGACATGTTCAGTCCTATTCAGCGCTACACTGTCCCAGCTGGCGATCATATGCCATCTACGTACTTACATATATGACTTCTGGGTTTGAACCTATCACAGTTTTGGACAGAATATTACAATTATGAGATATAATTCCAAGGGTTTCTTTTCTGAGGAATCCTGACAGGGTAAAACCTTCAATTAAATATCCACTACAAGAAAAGTTGACTTCTTGATGTGATATCCCCGCAATAAGCTGGTATAGAAGCTGACAGTCTCATCCCAGTTTTTTGTTTCTTTTCTGCTCCTGACAGGAGGTGAAATTGTAGGAATTGTGATCGGAGGAGTGCTTGGTGCATTAATATGTGGGGCTTTGGTTTGGTACATAATACGCTGTTGCAAGAAATCGAAGACGTCAGCTGAGACAAAGGTATTCCTGGAAACCCAGCCAGCTTAGAAAAGTGACTAGTAAGACCTTAAAACGGAACCCAAAATATGATTGTCAAGGCCATTGTCCAACGAGGGATCGGCTAGCTGTTGCTAGTTGCTGCAGTAAGGCAAATGCTGTGTTTAGCTGTTACAGTATAATCAAGCATAATTTAAAATACCTGAAAAGATTTTAAAAAATAAAATAATAATAGTAATAATAATAATTAACAATAATTGTTAATTATTATTATTACTATTATTATTCCTTGAGCCCGAATGGGTTATTGACTCTGAGCCCATTAGGCCTGAGGATTAATAATAAGCAAAATCCAACTAGTTGGTCAAAAATATCAAGACAAGACAACTTTAGCCAGTAAAACGCGATTCAGCCGCCATTGTTTTGGTTTTCAAAGCCGACACTTTTCGCTACCAAGCAATGGGCTATAGCATATAGTCTAGTGGTGGCTCAACCAATCAGTACCCAGCTTTGACTATCGACCACCAGTTGAATTTTACTAATTGACTGGGAATAGCACAGCATTATTGTGCAGAAGGTTTTATCCATCAAGTGAAAGTGAAGACGAAGCAACAGTCTAATGGCAAGTGCCTGTAGGTTCATGGTTTGGACCTTTCAGGCTCTTTTGATCATAATAATGACGATAGACTGCAAAACAGTCCTTATTTTTGCGTATTCAAGTACGCGCGAGCAGTCAAACAAAAGGTCTGGAATGAGGCTGAAAACAGAGAGCGAGACTGGGGAGAGACGCTCGCGCGCTTCGCGCGCGTAAGACTCTTACGCCAAGCTTTACCGTTTTCTTTACTGATTTTGAGAAAAAAACCGACTGTTTTGCAGTCTACAGCGATAACAATAATAGTAATATTTATGGTTGTTTGATAATGTAGCAACCACTTGCAGAAGTGAAGTTCATTCTTGCATTAGACTGAGCTGTGATTGCTGCTGCTTGCTTTACTGGGCCAATAACCTGTTGCTGCTGTTACTAACACTATACCGTTGCTAATTACCAATAGTGAGCTTTTCATCACTGTAATGTACTAGTACTTTGTAAATACTGATAACAGGGTAAAAGCAATGTCACATGGTTTCTCAGAGAGTAAAAGTTGTTGAAAACACCTGCCAATACAGGAAATCACGCCTACATGAGTTTTCTTGTTTTACTGACAATAAAAAGGGAAGAGTTTGTTATGTTGTTACCAATGACCCTGGCAAAAGATAGATGGGGGTGATCACTGTATCATTTCTGGACGCTACTTACTCCATACATTCCTCAGCATAAATTTTAACCAATAATGACAAGTATTTTTTACGTAACTTAAAGTAAGTTGTTGCCTCATTTTATGGAAATAAACTAACCGGCCATCGCAGTTCTTTGCATTGCCTGTAGCTTTTGTCCACTGGATGTAGACCATGTGACTTTTCATCCCACAAGTACTGTGAAGAAGCTCTAGCGAGTTGTTTGAGTGACTGCAAGAGTATGTGATTGTAATAGCAACAACAGTTGTAATAATGTCAATGGTGATAGACTTTGTTTATAGTTTGTCTCTTTATAACTTTGCTGTTGATTGAGACAGACGTGAAACTAATCACAGATACTAATGCAAAGTGTAAGAGGAGATACCAAGCGCTGGTCTCCAATATATTCACATTAGTAACTTATTTATCCTGAAACTTGCGCATCTTAGCAATTTAGATTAACAGAAAATAATGTGATAAGCTTTTACTTATGAATGGCCACAGTCAGATTAAGAGAAGCCAATTTTCCTTTCTGAACGTTCTGTTTGTGGATATAGCCCAAGACTCATCAAGTAGTAGGTTAAGTGAGGGATCATGCATCTAACTCTACATATAATGACCTATTGTTAGTTACTCCAGCCTTGTTGGCCACTGTGTTCAACTTACAATGTGAACTTAATGTGCAATAGTCACTCACCTTCAGGTAATAGTTCCTGATTAGTTGGCTGGTTGGCTTACCCTCATGGAGATGTTACCACCCCCCCCCCCCCCCCTCCCTAACCTACCCCACCCCACCGATCATTGAGATATAACTTGAGACTTGAGTTTTGAGGTCCTGGTTGTCTGCATCAGGCTGGAAGTCTGCATTTCACAGGTACATTGTTATATGTGATCATTGAATAGAGACATTATTCTTTTATTATCTTTTATTTGCAGGGTCAATTTCCCCTGTGATGATGATGTATTATCTGTTGCCGTTTTAAGTTGATTAAGTAACATGCCCACGCCAAAAACAATTAATTTTTGTAGTTCCACCGCTCTTTAACGTGCAGTCACTTGTAGTTTGGTCATTTTTTGTGTGTGTGTTTTCAAAACAAAATTTTTTTCTCTTTTCCTTGGATTATTTAAATTGGCCGAGTGTAAGTATCTGGTATGAGTTTATATTTTAGAGAAGGTCGTGATCTGGAAAGGAGTCTCTTGCCATATTTGGTACATATTTATAATTAAAGTTCCTATGATGCTCAGATGACGATGCTTTCCCCATCCTTTGCCTGGAGTAACTAGAGCTAACCAGCTAACTGAACAATAACTGACTACTAACTACGTTAATACCTGAAAGTGAGCCAGTTAACTAGAAACAGTTGTTTGCTCGAAAAATGGACGGTCCACTGTAGCCTCTTCTAACATCACTGACTCAAATAATACCATAATACTTCACCGAAGCAGGGTGTGGTCAGATGAAATGGATTTTCTGATTAACAAAAGGGAAGTGGCCAATAAATTGCACTCTGATAAACTGTGTTTTCCCAAGTCGTGGATACAACACTAAATCAACCAATCACATTGCGGGTATGACTCTCTAGTTTTAAAAAATCTAAATTATGCCAGAAGAGTTGATTTTTACAGATTAGAGTTTCAAAATAGTATTTGTAGAGGAACGTTCGTATATGGAAAATGGTCCGCACTTTCAATGAACCCTGTTGCGTTTAACGCAAGTTTTACTTATCCTACAATTGGCTTGTGTGACCATCGTTGTTTTTAGAGTTTGTTATCGGTAAATAGCTTGCCTGTTTATTTGTGCACAATATAAGCTTAGCTTTTAGTGGGCCTTAACTAACATTTAAGTACTTCACTAACATACCACCACATTTTAACAGACCATTTCAAAAGACATCAACTTAAATGAAAGAAATATACGATCTGTTCGGCGCTGGCGGTATGGTCGTCGCTAACGGTCGGAGAATTCAACCTTAAAGTTTAATCACCGAGCTGTTACTGTATGTCCGCGTCGCCATTTCAGTGTTATATTAAAGGGTGTGTTTACACGAGCCTGTCGAAGTTTGTAGATCCGTTACAGGTCCTTGTCCATGCGTGAACGATCATCAACGGATATTTTCATAAACAGTCTTTCGTGAAATAAATTTCCTTCTTGTGTGATCGAAATCCTAACAAGCATATGAACATGCCTCAGTAACATTGTTATTTTAGCTGTTTTGTGTGTAACCACACGGCTTCTCATAGGTTTGTGACGGACTCGTGTGAACATGCCTCAGTATCATTTTTATTTTAGCTGTTTTGTGTTTAACCACACGGCTTCTCATAGGTTTGTGACGGACTCGTGTGAACATGCCTTAGTATCATTTTTATTTTAGCTGTTTTGTGTGTAACCACACGGCTTCTTGGGTTTTTTGCTATTTGTACATAATTAACAATAGTGTGTGAGTCGTTTTGGGTCTCACCCAGTTTTTAGTAGTCGGTGATTTATTACTTGTTGTCGGTGATATAAAATAGCTATAAAATAGCTTTAATTACTTTATATAGACGTAATTTATAGCCTGCGTGCAAATGTCTCCTTCTCTCCTTGCTTTCGAAGCTATTTCAGTGACGTCTGCACGAAGTCAATGGTTTCGTTGCAGGGTTTTTGCGAGCTCCGATGTAACCAGGATATTAGTGTTGATTTTACAACAACTGAGCGGTTTTCCGAGCGCTGATTGGTGGAGTATGTACCATGAAAAAGACGTTTAGCATGCCGTAATTTGTTTTTCCTTTCTCACGCGCTCAGGTTTCCAAGAAACTTCGCCAAAAAATGGGCGATTAAAAAAAGTAGATATTTTAAATAAAAACAAATAATATAACCGTGACTAAGAAAATGGGTAATTTTTAATCAGTGTGTGACCTAGATTTGTTACCTCCAATAGTTTAAAACGTGTATGTTTTACGCGCATTGATACCAGTTTACTGCGAAACTGAATAAATATGTTCACTATTATCGAATAGTCAATAATGTCCATCGCCACTATTATAGATCTAGACCACAGAACTGACGTCAAAATGTTCGAATTTCATTTGGAACGGCGAGTGGTTACATTGCAAAGTTTTGAACATCTTGACCACCTGTGCCTCTATATATTCAAGTAAGAGTCGATAAGAGTGGAAACTCGGCAAGAGCATTGCCGTCAAACCAAAGGTCTGACTTTCTATATTTGCCTTGTTTACGGGTAAAGACGCGTTGTTTAAATAAAGTCAAATCTTGTTAACACGGATACTCTGGGGGCCATAGAAAGTGTCCTCTGGGGGCCATAGAAAGTGTCCGTATTAATGCGGGTAGAGTTTAAAGAAAATTTAAGGGCTTTCTTTTCCCAGGGACAAGAAAAACTGTCCGTATTAAGCCGGTGTTCGTAAAGCGGAGTTTGACTGTACTTTCCCGAAAGGTGAAACAGAGATTATCATGTTGAGAGCGTGGTACCTTAACACGCACCAATTCCTTTTTCACTATGGCCGTGGGTTGATGATTGCGGGTGTTTTGCTGTTTATTAGTTTCAGTCCAAGGTATTTATTGTAGCTGCAGTTAAAGTTTCTAGATTTTAGACATATTTTGAATATGTTAAACCTGTTCTTCCTTGTTGCACGTACTTATGTGATGTTATTTCAATAAGTCATAAAAGAAATAAAAGTGTTTTGCACTCTAATCGTTGTTTGTCGTTTAACCCGCCGTTTATTGTGGCATTTTTAAACCCTTAAACTAATGACACCATAACAGATTTTTACTTTTTCGTTCCAATTCCAGACAACGTTCTCCTGCCTGATAACTATTGCTTGCGGGGTTGTAACTTGAACTCTATTTCTGCTAGGTTTTTCATGTTAAACGCAGGATTTTTGCTGGTTTATATCACGAGACGTATGTTATCCAATAAGGTCGAGGTACCACTTAAAGATGGGTCCAGATTAACCTTGTTTGCAGGAAACGGAATTGTTAGGGTTAAGCAATCACTTCTGTAGAGTTAGTTTGGTAGAACTATCGCTTGTTACGCCGCACGGTAACTTCTGACGCAAATGAAAGCGAATTGTAGCAACGTTTTACCCAAAATGTAATAACTTTTTGAACTCGAAATTCAACAAGACTGGCGCAAACTGGAACAATATTTTTAAAGGCAAATATAACAATCCAAAATGCAACAGCATTGAAATTACTTGGACAAATACTATTTTGTCAAAAATGTTGCAACTGTGCTGCGGTGAAAGCCCTCTCGTGAAGCATCACTGTTATTGTTGCAATAGCCACAAAAGGCCAAAACAGTTTCTCTTGGAAGGATAACAACGGAGTTGAACTTGACAACTATCTTCTGACGCGCGCGTCAGGAAAGGCTTGAAATTGATCAGCACTGTTCTGATAGAATTCAGCACCGAGAAGGGGCAAATTATTTTTTAAATACTTCCCACTTACATAGGTAGTGTAAAGTTCATATTTTGTATCACCAAAATGAAAATTCCTTAAATAGGGTAATTCAAACTTCCTCTCGTTGTTGAAGGTGGGTCGATATAGCCGGAAGTCACTTCCTCCCTCTTCAGCCGGCCCCCGCCTTTCCCACCCAGGAATCAGGCTCACCGTGGCGCTGACAGCTTCGCAGAGCAGAAATGTATTAAACTTTACTCCGACATTTCCCCATGAAGTCTCATGAAGTTGTTCCGTTTTGCAAATAAGATAATTCCTGAACTGCCTGCCAGGCCCTCTGAAAAATATATTTAAAAAAAGATAATTTTTGATGGCCGAGGAGCGCACCTTTCCATTGCTTTAGAATCAGCAGGTCATTATCAATGGCGGTCAAGGCAATGGAATTAAGGCAACAGTACGTCATCAGTTTGAAAATAATATGCCGTTCAAAACGATGGAAAGATTTATTGCTAAGAAATAAGTTTGAAGAGACTGTTTTTTTTGGTAATATTTTGGCAGACTTATATTTGTATTTCTTCATTTCTAATCCACTCAGATAATTGCTCAAGGCAATGGGAAGTTGCATAGGGAATTCGTCTCCAAAAGCAGTTCCATTATGCACTCAGCCCAGTCTGAAGTGCAACCTCAAAATAGCCATGAATGCAAAATAACTCGGTTATAGAACAATGCCTGTTGAAAAAGTACCACTGATTGTTTGCCCATTCGTGTCGAGTCACCTGGTGAGTTTTTGAAAACAATCACACTGATCGAGAAGGCCTGGGAAGACGCCGTACAGGAGCTAAGCAACATGATTGTCAGTGGGAGCATTTGAAACGGTCCCACACCACTAGGAAGTTACTTAGAAAAAATTACAATAAGAATCGTTTTTTTAAACTTAGAAAAAATTAGAATAAGACATCCTTTTTTAAAATCTAATCCAGAAGACTACCTTATTGGGAAGTACCAGAATCCTTCCAAGAGTTTTCGATTGCCGAGTTTACTGGCCATAATTTCCTAATTCTTACACGCAAACTGCGTCATTAAGTTGAACATCAAAATTGTAGTGCGGATTCTTACAGTTGGGTTATCGCATATTTTGTTTGGTTACGTTTTTTGACCAAAAAAAGACCCAGTTTAATGAAATAACAACTGTCTACCTCCATTATTTAAGTAGAATAATACGCTTTTTGTATACGACGCAGCGCATTCTATTGATTTCACTTCCCTTTACGATTAACTGACGTCATTACTTCTTAATTTATCATGCTGGTATCTTGGTGATTGGTTGATTGAATTTAAGCCAATATTTAGAATGAATATCAGGCTTCCAAGGTTCACTAGTCATTACTGAGTACATTTATGAAACACGTCTGCAACAAACGTTAAGTTGTCATGGCAAACACTTGTGCTTCACGGCTTCCATGTAGAAATTCCACTCGCGATCTTTTTAGCGTCTCCTTTTTCTTGGCAATATTCATTATTCTTGCCTTCATCGATTACGAAAGCATCTACAAAGGAACAAATAGCGAGCCAGTGTCGAGATATAAACAGCCACAACTACAAAGGAAAGTTCCCGGAAGGTATGATGGCGGTCAACGAGAACAGTCATGGCAAGAAGAAAGCGGAGACTCCAAAGGTCTACGGGAACTGATGAGTCAGTACGCGGAAGCTGGTGTAACTTTGACTGAGGCTGATAAACCAAATTTGCCGCATACCCCGGCGGAGCAAGATGGAACATTACCTTTTAAAAAAATGTTTGCAAACGCCGAAGAGAAAGACAAAAAAAGGAGAAAATCATTGAAATGGAACAACATGATAGTTCCGTTAACTGATTTGAAGGAGGAAGAAAATAAACACCAAGTTTTGCTGCTAGTGATAGTATCAAGTGCACCTAGAAGATATGACAGAAGAAACGCCATCAGACAAACATGGATGAGCAAATGCGACACTGGAAAGGTAGTTTTGATGTTTGAATTTTTAGATATGAGGTATATGAGGTATATGAGATACAAATGGATCCCATATACGTTCATGGGTGCGGTGAAATGAAAATGAGAATGTTAAAAATTGCATTTTGGGGGAGGGGGGGGGGGGGGGGCAGCCTAGTGCACTGCCTACGTTAAAACGATTCTTTTTTCAGCATTATCATATTTTAAGAGAAGAGTTTTCATCAGAGAGTTTCAAGAGTTTTTTATATCGAAAATAATTATAGTTGTGAAAAGTATTTGATAAACTATTCGAGCGTAATATACAAAAGCACTTTTATTTAGTTTTGGCTCCGATGAAACCTAACCGAGTTTCAGATCTTTTTTTGTTCGTCCTCGTTGTTTTTTTCTTTTCTGTGCGATAAGAACCAAACTAAAGCATTGAAAAGAAATAATAGTATCTTATTGCCACTTTTTATGCTGAAAAAAATAATGGTTTCTCAATGGTAACAAGTGCATGAATGATTTATTATTTAAATTTTAACTGAAACAAAGGAAAAACCAGTAAGCTGAATAAATATGAGAAAATATTTACCATAAATATAATAAAAAAAAATTAACGAAGTTTTTGGAGTATTTTGTGGTGTGTCCGTTAACTGAAAAAAAATTTAAGGAAATATTTATTTTCCATGATAAGTATAGTTTTCTAGTGTGATGCATGCGCTAAGACTTTTGAAGGTAGAATTTTTGACGAGGTTTTTATAGCATCTCACTGCCCCTTTTTATGCTGAACAAAATGAATGGCTTCTCATTGGTAAGAAATGAATAAACTATTATTCAAATTCAGTGTAATTTAAACAAAAGAAAAAGCTGAATAAATATGAAAAACTGAATATTTACCAAAAATATAATAAAAGGAAATTAACGAAATTTTTGGAGTACTACTTTATGATGTGTATGAAAGCATACGTATATTTCATGAATGTTTAACATACAAGTGAAAAAAAATAGGAAATAAAAAAGGGGGGGGAATAAAAATTAATTGAAGAAATATTTGGAGGTATTTCTGGATTTCTGGAAAATATATATCTATAAAGGTTATCTCTGTTGATTCTGTGATTTTACTGAAACGAGGAACGGTCATGTCAGGGGAAATGGGAACCTTAAATAAACGTGAGCCCTAAGTATCAGTGAGCCAGCCCACCAGCTCACCATTCAAAACTGAGATCAGTGATCTTTTCCAGGCTAGATGCATCTTTTTCACAGACGGCCTTCAGCTTGAAGAAGCTCAAACTTCAAAGCTACTTAAAGAACTAAGCATTTTTAAAGACATCAAGTACTCACCCACAGATATTGACGCCATGATATTCGGAGAACGCTTTCTTTACCAGATATTGTGGGCGAAAGCAAAGTTCAACTTCCAGTTTCTCTTACGCGTTGACGATGATTACTTCATATGTATGGAAAGACTTTTGTACGAGTTACCTTTTAGACCAAAAAACAACCTTAGCTGGGGTGTGTACCATTGTCATGATGAGGATTTAGTTTACATGGATGAATCATGGGCGCTGTTTTCTCAAGATGTTATCCAGCAGTTTCTGTCTCAAGATCCTCAGACAATGTTATGCCATCCTTTCGGAGATCAAACTTTTACTTTGTGGATAAACGCGTCAACTCTAAATCTTAACGATTTTAATGATCACAGACTCCATTACTGGCCACCTGCAGGAAAATTGGAGAAGTTTTATTCTATTAAGAATGTTTGTGACAAGTTCCTGGGAATACATGGCAGTTACCCAGATGTAATGCGGTATTTGTGGTTAAACAACAATGACAGCCCTAAGGATATAACTGATCTAACGCTATTAAGAGAGTCTTGCTTTTTCCAAAAGGTTTTCGACGTCAATAAATTTAAAGGAGTATATAGTCACAAACCAAGACGTTGTCTAGAGAAACCTCGCTGGGTTTCGATGCTTAAGTCTTGGGAAGGTAGTGAGAGTCTTGACTTATAAAATCATAACCTTAGTCAGGCGCGAAAGATTTAAGTCACATTTCGTATTACTACGTTAACTGCTAGAAACTAATGCTCTCAGGTAAATAGTGATGAAATAACAAACATGACAGAGGAAAAAAGTTCATTCTTAAGTTAAATTGAAGCTATATTCTGTCGATTACAAATTAATTTTGAAGGCTGTAAGTAAAAGTGCAAGAAAAGGTACTTCAAAAATTAGGGTTACCCCCAGTGCTTTCTTGCCCATTACCAGCTTCTCTGTCATTCGTCAGTATGTGTTGCTTCTTAGTTTCTGTAGCTTGATACAAGAATGTTATACTAAATTAACGGTAAATTAAATGACAGCATGTCAGCCTGGTGTTCATTGCATAGTCACTCCCTTGTAAAGCTGAAAACCAGCGGTTGCACGTCCATGGAGCTTTTAGCCTGCGTAGCAGGCGCTTGGAAGGAGTGGGCGAAAGAGAGAGCGGGCGCGCGCGAGGGAGACGCGCGTGTCTTCTTCTCGCGCGCCCGTTTTTTCTTGTGCCCACTACTTCCAAGCGCCTGCTACGCAGGCTATGAAGCCTTCCGATCTAAGTAACCTGGAGGAACGTAAAAGAAAGGCAAACATTTTTCTCTTAGTTATTGTGTCCACGGCCCCATCTAGACAGAAAAGAAGGGCAGCCATTCGAGAAACATGGTGGAACAAATGTCACAGCGACGGCAAGGTAAATTACTATATATGCCTTGGCTCTTTAAGTGAACCTTCAAGCTTTAGCTGCTGGTGCCCAGCTGTGTATAGTTAAAACTCACATGCAGTATATATTTGAGAGCGCTTCGTCGTTCATACTAAAGCGGCTCTTTTAGACCGTCTACTCCAAAAGTTCATTTTGGCGAAGTAACAGCGACACAGCGAAAGAAAGAGGTCACACCTCTAACAGATATTTCACAAACCTGTGATAAACCGAATGTATTTAATATTTCCTTCATGGGCAAGCCATACAAGTTTAATTTAATGCCATGTATCGAAAATCCGCAAAGGACTCCTGAAGAACAAGTGTGACTTGGGGTATACTCTGGGGGGAAGTAAATTAACAAACGTATGTTAATCTAGTTTACAATTGATATTTTTTTCAGAACAGTCGTTTCATGGAAATTATTCGACATTAGATTCTCATACAAACACTGTTATTTCTCACACGTTTGCCTACTCGTCAAGATGGCTTCGAAAACCGTGACAAGGTCTATTTAAGATGAAGTGTTCAGTTGTGTTTCTCAAACTCTGATTTTTACGGTCTCTTCTACTTTTAAAAGGTCTCCAGTAACCGAAACAAATGATGAACTTTCTTGCATATTTGGAATTGAGCTTCTAGCCATTAAAACTCCGAACAGAAAAAAGAAAAAAGAAACAAGAGTTGCTTGTCTCGCCGGCTTCCCTCTCCATGCCTCGATATACGCATGCTAAGCATGAACCGAATCTTAAATCTCCGTCTTAAAATATTTGTAAACACTTTTTCTACACGAGAATATAATAAAAGCAAAGCTTCTGGCAACACCTTCTACCTGCAATTATATCAGTACTGTACAAAAAGTAAACTTAACCTGCCTCGTTTTCCTATGCCCGTCACGGCTTTATATTCATTCGTCACATTGTTAACAGGTTGCATTACATGTTGAGATCAGAATGTACAATTATTATACATTACAAAACCTTTTGTCCTAAACTCAAAGAGACATGCAAAATTGACTCTGCCACCTGAAAGTTATACCAAAAAAAAAGGTTTTCGATTCTGTTATGGCATCACTGAAGTTGGCTGTTATTACACTGGTCACCTTTTCACTGCTCTTGAGTTGTGTGCAAAGTAAAAGAGGTGGGTATCAAAAGGCATATTTTCCCATGTTTTGTTCACAAAATGATATGTATCTAGTGCACTTATTAATACTGGCACAGCGGGGCTGGTGCTTTGGGATATACAGTACCGACTACGACTTTTTTCTTTGTCTTCAAAATTTTCCTTATTCGATAGTTTGATGTTGCAAGTACACATTGGTACTATAAAGGTGTCTTGAAATCCATAACGATAAAAAAGATATTTAGCGACAGCTATACTGTTATAGTCCCATCCAGCCATCCTTTAAAGGAATGCACACGAAGAAATTTGCGCGAATAATGAAAAAATACAAAACGCTTGAGTCATAAAAAAAAGAGTTTCAATGTGAAGTTGAGTCAATTGTTATAAAGATTAAGATTTCAAGAAATTGGAGGTGGGAGGTGGGGGGCAAAGAAGTGAAAACGTATAAAGAGTTGCTGCTGAAATTTAAGTGGTAGCAGTAACTTCGCCGATCCAAGAGCTGTTCAAAATGTCCATCCCTAAAGCGAACGGTTTTGGGCCAAAGAGGCTAATGCAAATTAATTGAAAATATCAAAAAATGTATTGATAATCGAGAGAAAAAGATAAGTGTTCGACTGGCTGACAAGAAACCTGAATATTTAATCGCCGCGATGAACAATCTTATTATTGCCGGTAATGGATCAATACTAATCAGTAAAAGTGTTTCTAAATCTTCAATTCACAAATGCACATTTCAGATTCTACTTCGCATCCTAACCTTCCCGAAAACTGGGGCATTTTTTTGCTTTATGAGGGTTGCTTCCAGTTGAATGAAACTCCTGCGAAAGAACGGACAGATGCCGAGAACAACAACCACGTCTGCAATGATTACTGTGACAGGGAAGGAAAAACATTTTCCGCGACCATTGATGAACGATGCTTATGCTTTGACAGCCGCCCGGCAAACAGTTTGTCAAAAGGTGAATGCGACACTTCGTGTCCAAAAACTCCCCCTACAGATGCTAAGGAAGGTTCATCGGGTTGTAAAGATCTTGGATGTTGTGGTTCCACGGAAAACAGCGCTGTAACAGTCGTTCAGACGATAAAAATCAGCCGACAACAATTAGGTCTCAAGAAACATGGTAAGAACCCATAGACTTCTGTTTTAACTCTGTGAATTTGAAATGCGAACCGCAGTTTTAACTGAAGATGGGTGATATAAAAACGCTGAAAGCATGTTACTCAAAATAATGGGTTTATTGGTAACTATACACCATCAATCTAACAAAAAACGTTTCTCTTTCCAAGCCAGAGGTTTTTTTAACTTCAGCGCGTTCACTTTAGCTGCGCTAAACGAAAAAACGTTCAAAGAGTTCCTTTATACTAATGTTATGTACAAAAAGTGGTCGAGATCCAAACGTAAAGATTAAGTATGCGCTTTATATTGAGCGCCACAAAACGTTTTTATTGTATTTCTATTCTACATTCTGTGAGAGTGAAACTTTTTTCTACAATAAAGTGGAAAACATGTATGAATATACATCTGATTTCAGTTCGGACTGAAGAATTTATCCATTGGCACGTGTTCTTCACCACCATGCAGTTTTCATTATATTTTAGTAATGTTATCTTTTTTTCTTAACCTACCCGTGAGATCATGCACCTCGCAGCAGGCACATGCCCGCCAAGAACAAAGACGGCTTTGGGAGTTTTATAGACCCTAAAGGATGCTTCAGACGGAGTGAAAATCCAGCGAAAGAAAAGCCGCGCAACTCGCAGAATGTTAACGCCATTTGCGTTAACTTCTGCGCCGAGGAAAATATAACTTATGCGGCTACCATTTCTGATCGATGCCTTTGCTTGAACAGCCTACCGTCTGAAAAGCTTGAGGACAACCAATGTAGTACTCCCTGTCCAGGTAAGAAAAGTGATTAGAGTGTCACTAATTTCCTGGCAGTTCAAACCAAGAAAGACACACTAACTATAACGCCGGTCATGAAAGGTCTTCCTGATAAAAACTATATATAGCTCAGGGCCAATTGACTCCAACAATTCAGTGGGTCCAGCATACAGTGGGGTTTGTGTAATCTATTTACTTTCACTTGGAAGGCTAAAAATTCTTCCTGTGATTATATGTTATTCAATGACGTTTTCATTTGCTCAGGGTATGGATCCAACGAAGATGGTCCATGCGAAGGGTGGGGTTGCTGTGGTTCTTTGGACGAGGATGCTATATCAGTGTATGAGATTGTCCCAGCAGCCTGGGATCAAGAAACAAACGGAAACGAAGATGTGACTAAAAAGTACGAGACAAAATAAACTTGTTAAGAGAATAAATCTCAAAAATCGCAGTGCTGTTTTTATTTCGTCTCTCAATAGTGTCCCACTTTTGTGTTACTGTTGGTGAAATCTCTCGTCTCTGTTACTATGACTACACAAGGCTGCGCTCTGAAGCCTTCGTTCGAAAATAACTACAGTGAATGGACTTTATAGTTACCTTGTCCACGCAGTTGTACAGACTCCAGTGACATTTATCGCCGGTAGTGATGGATGTGATGTCGTGGATCAACCTATTGACTGTGCACATCTAGCTTGGTCAAAACACGATTTAGCATGTTATAGTTATACAAAATGTAATTTGAGCAATTTAAACATCATTACTGATCAGCTAAAAAAACTTTTGGAATTGCAAAAGAGACACGATAAGAGGCCGCCAAAAACGGTAATGTTCTCTAATAAGGACCTCATTCGTGAAAACATTCAGAATATATGATTTGGTCAAAGAACTTCTCGGAATTTTTTATTTGATGCCTCACATTATCCATGAAGGTCCTTAACTTCTCTTACAAAACGCACGCTTATCACTGCGACAAATCAAAGAAGAGACTTGTCAAAGATGAATTTAAATACATTCTACTGTACTTAAAAAGCCACAGTGCGTTTTCCAGATACTGAATTTGAACAAAGACAATTTGAAAAGCTAAATCGTAAACAAAGGACATAAAACACAACGAAAAGTGTTCCACCTAGTAGCCAGACTTCCAACGATCCTCCACTCATCAGAGTTGCTATTATAGCTTTCAATAGTACTAGTCCCACCACCTCCAAATACAAACATCATATCTTGAATAACTCCCAGGCCAAAATCACGTCGTGGATAATTTGTGGAAGTTATAAAATTCCACGAGTTCGTTGCTGGGTGAAATACTTCAGCCGACTTCAAAGGAGCTTTGTGCCCATCAAGACCTCCAATAACGAAAATTTTATTCTTCATCACTGCAGATTCGTGACGAAAGCGTTCCTTTTTCATGGGCTCAACCTTTTCCCATCGGTTGCTCGCAGGATTGAAACACTCAACCGAGGCAACTGCTAGGTCCCCTGGGATTGTAACTCCACCTATAGCATATACTTTTCCCAGAACGCCAACAGCTCTGTGACAGCTCCTGCGCATGCTCATGCTGGGGAGTTGGTTCCATGTGCGAGTCGCGAGGTTGAAACTTTTTGCGCGCTTTCCGCCCCCAACAACATAAATAGAGCCCATACTCTCACAAACGGCACAATCATTCTCCTTTGTTCCATTTCCGATCTGGTACCAAGAATTCAATTTTGCATCATACTTTTCCACTCGAGTGCCACCTCCCAGCACAACATATAATTCTTCGTTTACGACAACAGCAGTACCAGTGGTTGGCGCCATTCCTGTTACTGGGCGACAGATTCCATTTTCAAGATCAAAAGTCTCAATCCGGCTCGATAGTTCACCAATCAAGTAAAGAACATTTGGAGACTTTCGCCTTAAAGCTAACTTCTTTTTATTGCTTGATGGAGAAGCCAAGTCATTTATGACTTCCTCTATCAGCTTCTTCCAGTTATCTACAGCAAGAACGAGCTCGTCTTTTAAGACAATGTTCATTAAGAACTCTTTCCCCATGCAAGGGAAACGAACCAACTGAAATATACCCTACAAGATGTTCAAAAAGGTGTGTTAAAGAATGAAAGCCACGACCATGACAATGACGTGCATTTAGTCTTCTTATTTTAAGAGTAATTTTAAGTCCATGCAGTTTTTTTCTAGTTTGAAATTTTCTCACTTTTGTGTGTACTTTAATTGAGGACATTAGCTTCTTCAGCATGTCTGGGAATTTAAGAGAAAAAATATTTTGTTTTGTGTGGGTGTACACTGCACAGCAAGTAGCATCTGGGAGGGTGAAGGTTTTACTGAAGGAGTCTCAAAGGAATGGCTTATAAAGTGGGTAACATTTTGGAGATAAATGTGTACAGAACAGCAGCAACAGAAAGGAAAGTGTGGGAAAAAACGAAAAAAATGAAAGTATTATATAAAGTGTCCAATGCAGCATTAATTGACACTCAATTCAAACCTATATGTTTATGTATGTACCACTAGGGGCTAATAAGCTGCTTGTTCCCTACAAAATGGTGTGGAAACAACACTCCACCTTTAAGAATTTTAAACCATACTTCAAATCCTAAAACAGCAATCAGATCAGACGCTTTAAGCCACCAAACAGTCACCTAATTGTCATATGAACATCTGTCTAATGTCCTTCAAATTTTGAATGTTTGGGACCCAGACAAGTCATGCTTGGCACCCTATTAGAACATAATTATTTCTTTGCCCATGTCCACACTTAAATGCAACTAACAGTATAACAGACTTTCAATATCAGTGGCTAATATAAAATTATACTGGATATATTACTTCTCCTCTTTCTGATCATACTAGTGGGGGGGGGGGGGGGGGGGGGGGGGGGCAGGGGGTCACAATCTCCCGCTTCCTATACCCCATTCTCCCGCCTCCCGTACTTTTTTATCCTTTTGTCTCCCGACTCCCACCCTTTATTGTGTTTCTCCCGTTATCCTGTAAATCACGCTGTTTGACTCTCTATTATAATAAGGAGTGCTTTGGCCTTGTCCAAAATAAAAAAATTGTGTTGTAAATCAAAACACTCTGCACTCTCCAGTGCGATCATTGAAGTGGCTTAATTTCCTTCAACACAAGTTTACACCATGCGGCAAAATCTTCAGTGTTTTGTGAACTACAGTCGCACTGAGCGCGCTCCCAGGAATGTCTTTCGTGGACGGATTTTTCCCCACCACACCAAAAAATACTGAGACCAATCAAAATGGTATTTGATGACATTTGACCTGACTCGCTTTTTTGTTCTTACGGAGAATTTTGACAGCTAGCAAGACAGACGAGACACTGACACGACTGACACAGTCGACATACGTGCGACATGTGTCATGCCATCTCATTCATCTCCTATGATGTAAACGACTTGGAAAGGTTTTTAATTTCACAGGAAGTAATGCTATCTTTTTTTATCCCGAGTATGAATATTCGTTTTTTGACTTTCTCGCATATAAAATTTTGCTTTAAGCCTCGGAGAACGTTAAATGGAAGTCCAACCTTGTCCCCAGGGACAAGGTTGGACATCTAAGCTTACAAAATACAGCTTACCTGGAACCTGATTCTTTCTTCTCTGTCATACTTGTACCATCTGATCACAGCTTCATATATATCTTCCTCCATTTTAACATGCAACCGATCACTTCCCACTATCTTGCTCAACTGTTCAGCAGGAATCAAAACAAACTCGTTCTCCCGTGAAACATCGATAAAATTCCAACTGATAAAGCTCCTAACTTTTGATTCAAGTTGATTCAAGGAATACTGCATTGCCAGTGACTGAATTCCAAGGCAGTTTTCAACGCGGATAAGCGTTTCTAAGAAATTAGAGCATTCCTCAACCACTAAAGGGAGTTGGAACAAAGCGGCCGCGCGCAGCATACTTTCTACATTGGAATCAGTAATAGTAAGCTTACAAGTGTAAAGAAACTCCACAAGTTTCTCTACGACGTTCTCATCACAGTCTTGTAAGGATATTGTTCCCAAATTGCTCTCAACAAACCCAGTTGTCAGCATGGCTCGAAAATACGGGCTGCAAGCTGCTAGTATGACTCGATGAGCCCGGATTTCCCTTCCGTTTACTTTGAGCGTGACATCACATAACTCGTCGAAGGATCGCATCTCATTCATTACCAAAAAGGAGTCTTTTTCATGGTCATCCGTGATTTCTAGAACTTTATCGCCACCACATTCCTCAACGGCAGCCATCTTGTAGAGTGGCAGGTAATGACATAGAAACTGGGACCTTACATAGCGTAGTAACTAACTGCTGGTATACAAACATTGGAGGCTTATAAAGTGAAGTGAAACATGGCATCTGACCAGGAGACTTCGGCAAAAACCAAGGTGATTTGTGACAAGCTTGGGGAAATAGAATTAGAATGCTTTGAAATACGAAAGAGTACCTCAGGTAATTTTTACTGTCCCCTTAGAATATTATGATTTAAGTGGGAAAGTGGGGCATTTCGCTTGTGGAATCCGGAAATTTGGAATCCTGAAATTATAAGGCTCGGGGAATCCGGAATCCCAGTAGTAATGTAACGATTACAATCGGGAATCTAAGTTCCAATGCCAAAGAATGCCAAATCCAGAGCCCGAAATCGGGAAACCATGGCATGGAAATTAAGCCTGTCTAGGATTGCCAGTTACATTTGGCGAGAGATTCTTATGGGTTTGTCATGCAAAAAATGTCCGTCATGAACCAGAAAAGATTGAAGTGCTGACGCTTGCCCTCTGTCAGCCCTATTTTCCTCCACAAAATATCAGGAATGATCTATTTATCCTTTGCCACTCTACTAAGCGAAATTTTTTTTTCATACCCCTCTTCCGTAGGGTTGATGGATGGGGGCAGGGGGTGGGGTAGGGGGGGGGGGGGTGATATTGAATGTGAGTAGTTAGTTAATCATACTCTGACTTTTATTGCCTTTAACCTGATAAAAGGAATGTAACCAAGAATTTGTTGTTGTTGATGTTTTTTCATTTTCAGATTTAAAGGAACTTGAATTATTGGATAAAGTACAGGACAAGTATAGATCTTGTGGTCATTTGCTTGAAAAATGGTAAGATCAGCCCTAGGTGCTGGAAACAGACAACAGACCTACTTTGCCTATACCAAGATGTAAATGTAGTAGTAAAAAGCCTAGTAATCTTCCACATTGATAATAATCACAGGAGTCACATATTTTATTGATCGTCAAAACAGGAAAGATGCAGCAGAGAAAGAGGAGGTGCTCTGCATGATTCTACAGCAGTATTCACAGGTACGGTAAAGACAAAATATAGTGAAGTAGACCTGTACTTGACCTTATATGTTTTTGCTGATGTAAGAAAGAAGCTAAACTGACTTTGAATGTTTCAGGCAGTTCTTGATTTAACATATGTCATAGAATGTCGACTGGTTAATGACGACTTTCCACAAGACAGAAGTATAAAAGAAATTGGACATGTTGTAGGTAACTAGAGACTGAACTAGATATAAAATCTGTCAAAATAGAGAAATCATTTGATTATCGGTTAAACAAGTAGAAGTTTAATTATTTAGTGCATCCTCTTATACCTCTGTTATTTCTATTATGTACAGCAAAAACCACTGTTCCTCAAGTTTAACTCAATAGACAATTTTAGGTTTATATCTGTGGACTATTTTATTTTAACATTTTTGTGTCTTAATTAAGGTAGGCTAGACCAACCTCAGCAACTAGTGAAGGAAATTTTTGGACAAGATGGTCAGGTAAAGGAAATAAGTAAGCCTTTAACTTACAGTATCCACATCAAGTTAATCATTAGGTAGTCAATGAACGAAAATAAAAGCACCAAAGAAAAGTCATGCCTGTTAATTATTATTATCATTATTATTATTCTAAAAAAAAACTTGAAATACAATATTCTGTCATTAATCCTTTTTAATTTAGTCTTTGCTTTGAATGATAGGGGGTAGCTGAGTAACAAGAGAAGAAAAAATAGAGATTCACTGTGTACCAAATTGGATCAAGAAATAGAAATAAGAACTCCATTGTTGGAGCAGCATTGGTATACCTTTATGTTTCCAAAAATAAACCTCCAATATACCATTAAAAGGGATGGGGTATTGAGGTTCAACATGTTACCGCTAAAACATCAGATACAATACAGTCAAACTTGCTTTATGTCATTTATCACAACCTGCTAAACCCTTGTACATTACAGACTTTCACTGCCAAAAATTGTGTTGTCATGTTCAGGGATTGTGTCATTATTCCCACAAAGTAGTAAAGTTATGGGAAGAAGTTAGCTAATTAATCTGGTCATGATAATACCTCATAGGGTTTTAATCAGTAAACTGCAAACTGTACAGTGGAGTGACACCTACTGGCAGTTGGTCTAGCAAAGAATATGAACTTGGCAATCCAGCCATTGAACAACATAGACCTCAAGCAATGAGCTCCCAAGGACAGTACAATAACAACACCCTTACCACTAGAATATGCTTTCTCCCAATAACAAATTATGTTTTAACTGTTTTAGGCCATTCAAGTATTAGGCATAGATATGGTGGAATGTCTGTATTGGAGGCGTGGTGCTCTGTGTTATATGTACTGCCATACAGTCTTTAACAATGCTCCAAGAGTGCAGCTCAGTGAATGGGATTTCATTCAGGTATGACTCTGCCTTGAGCTAATGGCTTGCCTTGGTTATATTCTGGAACTGTCATTTCCTGGGAGAAGTTAGGTTGATTCACATGGAGAGCTATATAATTATGCAGGTTTATTTGAGTACCATTCCTCCATTTTGCGTAAAATTGTTGAATGTCTGTGATTGGTAGTCAATTAACTTGATCATTGATCTTTTAGGAGACAGTGTGGAGAAATCTAACAAGTTTTTTTTTTTCTTTGAAGGAGGTAATCAGATTAATGTTGAATAACACCAACCAATTCACTGCGGCCATGACATCTTTTGTTTCACTTCTACCTTGCAGTGTGCTGAGTCAGGAGTTGTTTATCTTGAGTCAATGCTAAGTGTCCGTTCACCTCTTGATGTGGACGAGTATGAAAACACGAAGGACTCTGAAATGGTGAAGTTTCTTCAAGAAGGTAGGTGGAGATACAACAGGTATGGTGACACAGGATCTAACTTGCATGCTGTTAAAATGATCTAAGAAGGGCCAATTGTCCCAGAAAAAAAATAACCATTTTTTGTGAAATTTAGCGAAGCGTCGCAGATAGCTCTGACTCATGCAGACCATAAAGACCTCTGTTGCTTACTCAGATGGAGAACATTACTACCTTACATGCTGTCGCCCCTTCTCGCCTCTCTGGTCCCTCTGTGATTCAGTCACTGGCTCCAGTTGAGTGAAACCTGTACTGCTTTGTTTCAATTCTGCTGCCAAGGCTGCTGGAGCATGTCCATAGGGCGTGGTCACTTAAAGTAGTTTATTTTTGCAGGTGTATTTAGCGATACCCACCTTCTTGCACTGATGTACGCAGGTGAGCTGTGTTACTGGCATTGGCAGATAACAAAGGAAGAAAAAGATGCAACTTTGAGGAAATTTGATTCAGTGGCAAGTGGGAGGAAGTTTCTGAAAAAATTTGTGAACATTGTCAAGGGAAATTTACAAGGACAACAAGGCTGGGACTGCTCCAGAGCTGAACAACTTCTCACTGAATTTCCTGTATCCTGATGTTTGTAACCCGGCTACTTGCATGTGAGTTCGATGCTGTTATGCCGGAACATTATCTTCTTACCCTGTTAGATTTTAATAACTGCTGAGGACAACAGCAGCGATTAGATCAAATTCTTCACAACGCAAGGAAGGCTGATAACACACCCAGCTGCACAAAAGAAATCTTCTCGATGAACTGATAAGAATACATATGTACTTAGCTACCGCCCTGTATCGTTACTGATGCAATTGTTGTTAAAGTCCCCGGTAGAATAGTTAATTTAGGACAAATGTTATCAGTAGGCAGCTTAAGCTGCAACGACGCCAACGGGAGTGAAAACGTCCCTAAAAGAATAAATTTGAGTTCTTTCAAACTTTATCGCGTCTATTTAGATCCTCTCAATTTCTCAATCTCAATGTTTCCTGAGGCGAGATTCTCGGGAAACAAAATTAAATGCTTCCCTCGGGACCAGTCATCAAGGGTTTATTGTTTTGTTTTGTTTTTTGGTTTTTTACGTTGTCGTTGCAGTCGTCATCTTGGATGCCTTAGCTCCCTATTTACTGTATTAAAGCTCGGAACAACAACAATTTTTGCCGAGTTACATTAGTATGGTGTTGCCTGGAATGATAATGCCAACAACAGGGAAAACTACAATAATAATAGTAATTTTCCGCCTAGCCAGTCCATAATAACTTTGTTAAATAATAAATTGGTAAATTCATCTTCCGCTTTAACAATCATATAATGGTCTGTTTTTTGTTTTTGTTTTTTGTTTGTTTGTTTCTGAGAAGGATTTTTCCCTTTCCCTTAAAGTGTTAAATTTCATTTATTTCAAACGCTGAAATAAAAAAAGGTACTTTTCTAAAATAAATACTAATAGGAAAAACGTTCAATAAATATTAATGATGCACAAAAGTGACATGTTGGAGTTGGAGTTTCTTTCCAAACGTTTCGGGCTAAGCCCTTCATCGGTGGAGTTACATGTACGGTAGAATCTTTACAAGGTTTGCATTCGCCACGTAAAAAATAAGCGAACAAACTTTGTAGCCTGTTACGCAGGCGTTATGTTGTTAGGGGGAGACCGAACTAAACACGGGACGATGCTCAAAGAACGTCTGCTTCTTGGGAGGCTATAAAAAAGGGAATTCCATGTTTTTTACTCATTTTTATTCCATTTTTTACTCATTTTTTCTTTTTCCCAATTTTTGCGGAGTTTTCTCTATGAGCTTCAGCTGCGCAAAACTAGATTTCCTAGTCGTCTTCAGGAAATGCCATTTTCTAAAAATTAATTATGACTTGGCAAGATTCTGTTGCCATGGGCATTATTATCAACTGCTCTGATCCAAAAGTATAATATCATATCTAATTGACGATTCTGCGAAACATTCGTATTTGGTATTCTTTGTTTGGAGCATTCAAGCATTCACTCACACGATACACCCCACACTCTTGTGTTGTTTTAAAACTGCTGTTTAAAAACGCAACATGTCTCCAGCAGTGCTAATAAAGGAACGGATCCATGCAGTTTATGCTGTGTGAATAGGCACCAAGAAAGGGTGGTGAACTCTCAGATCCGTTGGCTATTTTCGAGGTTCAAGCTTCACCAACCGCTAATTTCTGTTACGTTAACGTATTTTGACCGAAAGCAATAGATCAACCACCCGCGCAGTGACGTAAACACACTGGGGAGAATGAAACCTCCTTCTTCAACTCGTTTTCAGGTTCGTTAAACACCACTGATAACCGTGAATATATCACCGCCTCATTTGGCCAGTGTCATCCTTAAAACGCAAACTTTTCAGTTAATTTTATTTCGTTAGGGGAGGGGGTTGAGTCATGCTGACTGACTGACGTCCTTAACCGCCTGCCCTGCGGAAGTTCAATGCAAAGTCAGTTTGGCGACAGCAAGGCCGGTACCATGACAATCCATGACAATGCAGGATATTTCGCGGGAAGACGTCCGTTTGTATGAGCCTCAGTAGCTACAAAAATTAACTAGTGATAAGTTTAATTTGCGAAGAGACAAACGCTTGATGAATTATAGTCAGAAAAATTGTTAAATTGAAACTAAAACTATTGTTTAAATAAATGTTGCTTGTACTTAAAAGTGTTTTAAAAGGAAAATCGTAACTTTAAATTAGCAAAACGTAATACTTCCTTTAGCTCGTCGTTGTGATACTTTCGTGTTCTTAATGGCAATCTGTGATTCGTTTTTAAAAAAGTCTTACATATTGTATCATAGCTCAGTGTCTGAAATAGTTTTTTGTCAGGCATTTTATACCGCCCTTAGCTGACACTGGTATCCTTTTATTTCTCTTCTGGTTCGTTGGCTTAGCTTTCTTCTTTGTTACGGTGGAATGCTTTGCTATAATATAAACTAAACTGCAGTATCAGGGTGAATTTGCTATGACCCCCTATACAGTATAATATAAAACAGAACGTCAAATTTTTTATTATCCCTTTTCCCCAACAACGGAATTAATGATACCTCAATAAATTTCGTTGATTACGAGATATCATGGTCGTAATAATTAGCGTTATAGGATGAGATTGCATTGTCATACTCGAGTCAGCATTGTTGCTTAAAAGTCAGTGAGCTCAGACTGGTGGATGGGTTTGTTTCAAGAAGAACTGTAGTCGCCCATCCACCTCACTGAAACTGACAGAATTGCATGCACAGTTGTATTAAAACAAAACTTATATAATGGCTGATGATGGATTTGCTTTTAGGTAAACTGAACTGCAATTAACATGTATCTAAGGAAGAAAGCATGTTTACAGTATTTTGTTTTTGTTCGTCTCCGGAAACGAGTGAAACAAAAGAAATAACGGGCTTTATGTTCGTCTGTTACAGCGCAAGAATGATAACGAGAGGACAGCTAATTGCATTTTCAAAATAATTAGAGTAATGGAATTGAAACCTCACGACCAACAGGCTTTAAATAAACATTTTAACAAAGGAGAACGTAAAGTGCTTTAGAAAGATTGTTTGTGCCTTTGTCTCACCAAGAGGCAGATTTACTTAACAAAATAAGGAAAGGCCTAAACGTTCTACACCATTTTCATAAAATCATTTCATTTACTTAGCAGAGCAAACAGTCGCATTTGAGGCACCATTTAAAATACAATAGTTTTTAGCGGTTTCTTTAGCGACTAATATCAAGTAGGGGTGTTCTTTGTATTAGGCTACTGGTTGTAAATATCTTAACAAAGAGAAGCGTCAGGGTGACGTGAATAAGAAACGAAAAAGTATTGGCCCTCTTTTGTGAGTATTCTAATATCATCAATAACCCCCTAAAGGGACAATTAGCATTGAGGCAAGTGCATCCAGTGTATTAATAGTTGATTTATAATCTGTTCACCCGTATATAAAGGCTCGTGAACTTAGAGGAACCAGTTGACGAACGATCTTCACAAGCACCACTTGATGAGAGTAATATTAGCTCCACACATGCCATAAGTAGTTGTCCTTGGTGGAATTGACAAAGAATTGAAAGTTTCAGCCGTTGGGCATATCATTCAACGCGAGTAAACTGCTCGCTGCCTACGAGAGCTTCTGAGCTAAAGACTGACAGACATTGTGCGGTTCATAAGTTCACGCATTTAAAAAACTGAACTCGTCAAGTAAGATGGAAATAGCCATGAATTCACTTTCTGTACCTGAAAGTAAAAGGCGGTCATTATCGACGGTAAGAATAAACAAAGAAAAGAGTCGACGATCACACTCCTTGTGCAAGTTTGGACCTCTGAAAGAGAAATTGTACAATGAAAACTACCATTATTTAAGAAGGCGCAAGACATTCCTTCGTATGGACACCCCAAAGATTGTGATCGACTCTGCCGTCACTGAGGACAATCTTGATGATGCTGACAAGATGAACAACAATTATCTTTACGACGAAGGATTCTTGCATCCTTCATATGCTTTAGATGCCGCTGTTGCGAGCAATGATTCTCGTTTGCTTCACGGTGTATTGAGTGTTGGAAACGTTATGATAGACACTTGGAATGCAAGTGGTGAAACCGCTATGCATGAGGCTGCATTTCAAGGAAAAGTTGACTGTTTAGAAGTATTTCTTAATTTCGGTGTTCATGTGGACATTAGAGACAAAGAAGGCTGGACACCACTCCATGCGGCCGTATGTGGAGGTGACATTCGAGCTGTAATCTTTCTCATTCAGCACGGAGCAAATTTGAAAGCGTCCGCAAAAGACGGACTCACTCCAGCAGAAATCGCCATGGACACTAAAGACAAGAAAATGATTCAAGCCCTTTCGTGGCTCTCGGCACAATCCAAGCACTTTAGAACGTAGCTAGTGTGTTGTCTATAGCTAACCGTCAAGACAAGACTAAATTTGAACTTCTGTAGCAACTCTTGAGCTATTAAAATTCGTCGAGGTCGTGATTTGATTAAATCGGAAATGCAAAGTTTCTAGACTTCCCCTGGATCAAAAACAGAATGACCTGTATATTTATTTTTTCTGGGGGGGAGGGGGAGTTTGTCTGTTAATTTTAAAACTAGTTACATTGAAGAACTGTAGACTGCTAGAGTCTTCCTGATGTCTTTGCTTAGAATTTTAAACGTCAACTTTCGGTAAAAATGTTCTTTAATAGTTTCGAGATAAAATCTACCCTCTTGCACTCAGCCGCGTCAAAACCTCTTTTTGTCTATGGCCACTATATAGCTATATGGTAATTGTTGTCTCTAAAGTAAAATCAAGCAGTAGGACAACTTTTAACACGTTCGAAATGAGTTAAATCAATTGTATGATTTAAATTTTACCGCTTGTTTCCCTCGTTTACTTTATCTGCAATAGATACCATGAGTAAAGATGCTTTTTTCCTCAAAGAGATCTGCTTCCTTGTGACAAAGTCTGCCGAGAGCCGGTTACTCGTAATACGCGTTTTAAACACTGGCTGACTCATCTTAGGTATAACTATGAGTTGCCTTTTACCCGCTTTGAAGTACTGACGTTCGTATATATCGTTTTTAACTTTGTAGTAATGTAAGTTTATATGTATAATATATCATTTGAATAGATATACACTTGCAGTGTTTGTAAATAAAGGAAACGAAACTCGATGAATATTTTAAACAAAAAGTGCAATATACTGAGTGCCAAAAAATATGGCTTACCTAGTAAGAAATTAAAGAAGTAATAAATCATGATTTAAAAAAAAAAAAAAATTCGCCTCTTAGTTTTTTGAAGCTTTTGATTAATTTAGTGGCAGAACTAGCCTTCAACGTGAACTAACTAGAATCCAGTCAGATCCAGACCTTGGGAGAGAGAGGGTAAGATCATCCAGACCTTGGGAGAGGAGAGGGGCGGGCGCTCATCCAGATCCTGAGAGAGAAGGACGCTTATCCAGACCTTGAAACGGGAGGGAGTCCTGATTCAAAAAAGACATTTTTGCTGTCCTTCGGGGTTCGGTTTGGTCTATAAATGAGGTGAGGGTCTGGAACCGGAACTGTGGAATTGTGGTGGTGGTGGTGACAGGAAAAGAGGGAGGGTCAGAAAAATTTAAGCCACCATGATCGTGAGGGGATGCCGCTTTAATATGTCTTACGAGAATACAAACTATATACGAAAATCATAACATGATAGTATTTCCTGGCATACAGTATTATCAAGACAAGCTATTGAAAGTGTTAGTTTAAGAACCCAACTTATAAAACTAACAGCTCATGTTTGTCAAATATCTCAGAGGAACTTAGCCTCCTACACAGACGTTCTTAGGGGTCCTTTGGGCCAAAAGAACGTCTGCGGGGAAGAAGAAGAACTGCTCTGTCTGACAGCAGTGCTGCCATCATAAATATCATCCGATCAACAACATTATGTTATAGCCGTCGCAATCATCGTCGTCAGCGTCATGCCCACCATCACTATCATCATCCTCAGTCTCACCCATGGTAAATGTCATATAGGTTGCTTGATAATAAACAATTATTGGATGAGTTTTTTTGTGATATCCGGAATCATGAAGGTGGTGGTAAGTGTTACCAGCCGAGCCGAAGGCCGAGGCTGATAACACGTAACGAGACCTTGATGATACATTGTTTTGAAATAAATAACAACAAATTAAATACACCGTCGCACGGAAACGATTTGACATTGCTCTTGGAAATCATGCATTGGGCGCAAAACTTACAGATAAGTTAGTTATCTGCTAACAGATAACTAACTTATCTGTAAGTTGCACTGATTTCCCGAATTAACTGTATTATCTTAGCCAATGAGACCGGATAGATAGTGAGTGCAATGTATAATACTGTCCTTTACACCCACAGTGAACAGTCCCTTGTCAAAGGTATTTGCCGATGTAACTGAGGCAACTAATTCTTTTCCTTTATTATAGGGTTCTAGGGGACCTATGAGCTCCGAATTACTATCATTACGCTGGGGTGCAATGGTTCTATAATTATCACTTTACAGTTAGCCTTCATTTGTTCTGTTTTGCTTTCTTGGCCTTTCTCTTGTTTTACTACTGTTTACGTTTGCTACGCTTTGGGTGAGAGTATGTTGCCTTACAGAGTCGAGTGCACTTTTCTTGTAAATATTTTAACCTGTCATCAATTTCCTTCACTTTCCTTGTGTAGAAGGGCAACTTCTCCTTCTTGACTTAACTTTACGGGAGGTGGTCGATAAGGTTTTAATTGACCCATTTCTATAGCCTGCTGTTTTGTGACTTGTGCTTGGCTGGAGCATCTCTTGAAGTGTTCTTTACTGAAACAACATTCTGAAGTCTAACTTCTTTCAAGAAAATTGTGTGATCTCAGTGAGTCTGTCCTCGTTTTCTTGTAGTCGTGACGAAGGAACTGTTACCATCCCACT
>OZ037788.1:23957722-23982722 GCA_964035525.1 Porites cylindrica
TACACCCTTGAGTTGGTGTCTCATATTACATATGTACACGAATGAAAACCTTTTAAAATCGATTGGATCGACTTGGTCAATACATGCGTGAAAAATGGAAAAGGAAAAAAATGTTCAGAAAAACCGGTTCCGTTTTACCCCAAAATAACTGAATAAAAGAACGAGCAGTTATATAGTTTCTTGATAATTTTCATTTTCTGTGCATTTCAGTTATCAGACATGGGGAGTGAATGGTAAGTCAAAGTCAAAACACTCTATTACCTTGATATTCCAGTCTCTACCACTAAAGTTTGCATTAGTTATTGTCTAATAAGTGATTCTGATTTAAACTTTTAGTTAGCACATGCAGGTAAATTATTCAAATTGGTTTTCAATCAAAGAAATGGTAGGAATGTCCTTTGTCGACGTCATCTTTCACATGAATGTCACATTTGGAGGATCCTAGCTTGGTGTCTAGAAGACTACATCGAACCTTTTCAACTTTATCAAAGCCTGGAATTTCTTGCAACATACACTTTGTTTAAAATATAACGTTGCAGCAATATCTGCTGGTGACACATAAGTGTTTACCCTTATTTTCCTGGAAATGTCACAACACAATGTGGCAGCGAATCATTTCGCCTCTAGTATATAATTATTGCCGGGTTGTAGATAGATAATCCTCAGATATAACCGAATGTTAAATGTTTTTCTGCCTAAACAGCTCTTTATTTCTCCCTTTTAGGGCGCTCAATACAACGACGAGGTATGGCTTTGTTGGAGTCCTGATTAACCAGTCTTATTTCATGTTACCATCATAAAATCATGATAATCTTTGAACAATCATAATAATATGATTGTCATCACTATTAATGATGATGATAAATAAGTCTGAATACATATAACAGAAACTCATCTGTTTGTAATATAGTGCCATGGCTCGTCGTCAACATGTGAACGATCCTCCCTGCCCCGATGAAAAATACATCCCATGTTCGCTGTTTCTAACTGAAAACGGAAGGTCCACATGAGACTCTGGTTAGAAAAAGTCAGGCAAAAAAAGTCGGTGGTCCTAGTTTTAGACTGTGTTTGGCCAGAGGCACTAAGTCTGGGGTTTCGAGTGTTACATCTTACGAAACAAATCACGGTACAGCTATTACATACAAATAAAGGGGTTCCTGCGTAGCGTTTATGTGTGTTAAAAGTGGGAAGGGGGTAAGTTAAACGCTGATAATTGCAAATAAGACTCCGACGTATCGGCAATGCTACCTTCATCAGGGAAAATATGTGAGTTCGTTATAGCGAAAATTTGAAAATTTGAAAATGCGCGCGTAAAAACAAGCGAGTGTGTGCGCGCGCAAGTCACGTGAAGGAGAAATCTTGATTGAGTCCACGCGGCGCGAGGGTGCCAAAATTATGAATAAAGCGCATCTCCTGGCGTCTTCTTTTGTCTTGCTCGGGTGGACCAGCTCTAATCACTGCTACTTGCATGTCCTCCAGCTGGTGCTGCTCCACTCCTGCAAAATGGGCAGGCAGCGGCGGGGCCACTTTCTTCTTACTGCGCTTTTCACAAACATGCGAATTCTGAAGTTCAAAAGCCAACTGACGATTGCGGTTTTCGCTGCCGTCAATCATATTAACGGACCTCTTAGGAAACAAACATTTACTTTAACAAGTTCAAAAGGTCAAGGTTTGTGATTTGTGATTAATGGATTTCGATTTCGATCCATCTATGATTGACGGCAGCGAAAAACGCAATTGTGAAGGCGGCTTTTGAACTTTAGAGTTCGCATGTTTGTGAAAAGCGCAGTAATGACGTCCAAACGGTGCTCCCGAAAACGGTCGCCAAGTCTACGGCCTGTCTCTCCTATGTATACGACACCGGGGCATCTGCGGCACGAAATTCAATAGATCAGCTGGCTGGTGATACACGTAAAAAACCTGAGATTTTGATCTGCCCCTGTGTAGTGGTAATGCGGTCAGGGGAGTTAATGAAAGAACAGGTCCGGCAGTTACGTCTGTGACAAGGAGAAGTGCCTATCTGACGTTGAAGAACCTGCGGTAAGGAGCTATGAACGAGAAGGTTTTTTGGTTTTTAGTGCGACAGAACGCTTTAAGCGGCAGTCTGTGAAATGTGACCTTGGTGCTTTCGTCATCCCGTAGAAGGGTACAATTTCGCAGTAGGATATTACAGACGGCGATGTTCTTAGGATGGTATGTAATGACCAGTGGGGGTCGGTCGGCCGCAGTGCAGTTACTACCCAGGATGGTGACTAATAGGTCAGCCCTCTGTTTTTCTTCCGCTCGGAGACGTGCTCTTGTAATTAGGCCATGGGGGTAAGCCGGGGCAACTATTCCCGCCACTGAGGACAATGCTGATGCTGATGCCCGGCCGTTTTGTAATTTCGACCTAATCACTGGAAAACCTAACACGAGAACGATCGTTAAAGGGGCTATATTTCAATTTTCCAAAAAAGATGTTCATAAAAAAACTCGTCAGTCGATCTTTACCTGCATGACTTCATGACTTGCCTAAATTCGATAAGCATCACATACCACCTCTAGTAAACTTACAATGAAAATAGATTTAAAGACAATTGGAAAAGACCAAGGCATCCTACCTAAGATGTGTCCAGTCCCCAGACAGCATAGACAAGAAAGGGAAAGTTATCTTTATTTTGTCTTGCCGTCTTTTCACCGTTATACTAATGAATGGATTTCCTTTCATTACCCAGCTTGCCGTGCCCCGGTTGATATAGCGTTCATTATCGATGGCTCAGGAAGTATTGAGCAGTATGGCAGAGGGAACTTCCGTCGATGTCTCAACTTCGTAAAAGCCATTGTCAGGGGATTTAATACCGACAGTGGACAAACTCGGGTCGGAGTCGTCTTGTTCTCGTCCAGGCCTCGGCTGATCTTCGGCTTTAGACGATATCGTCGAAAGAATCAACTTCTTACAGCAATCAGCCGCATACGCTACCCCAGGGGAGGAACTAAAACCGGATATGCCATGCGTTATACTTACTATCGTGTGTTTAGATATGCAAGAAGAGGAGTTCGAAAGGTATTTCTTTGGACCTTTATTATTCCCTTTGTTTTTAGAAAAGTGTGTAGCTAAATCTGTTCACCAGGCAAATCAAAGTGCCCCATGCCAGAATCCTAAAAGTATTAAATCACATTGTGATTTTACTTTTTAGGTTGTTATAGTTATGACTGATGGTCGTTCGTATGACAGCGTTGTTGGTCCTGCTCGTTTATTTCGTGGAAAGAACATCAAATGTTACGCGGTGGGAATTGGCCGTAAATTCAACAGAAGACAGCTGCTACAGATCGCAGGCGGAGACAGGCGCCACGTGTTGACCGCAGGATTTAGGAATCTACGATCCATCGCAGGAACTATTGGACGACGAGCATGTAAAGGTACAAACATCAGTAATAGAAAGCTATCAATTTTTCGAAATTTTAAACTTAATTATCTGTTTTCACTTGCTCATACTTGGGAAAACACGTATAAATTAAAATTAGGCAAATTTATTTACTAGTAAAGATTGCACATATAAAACCCCTTTTCCATACTACCATTTTTCCTGCATTAGCTAATGATTTTCCTCCCCCTCTATCAAGTTCAATTTTACAGACATCTCTTTGTACGGTATTTTGGAAAGAAGACCAAGTTGGCCCTGGGCATCAAATGATCTTGTAATCGTTAAATTTGGTTCGCTTAGTTCTCTCTAAAGACAAAATTACGCCATGTGTATAATTTAACGTTTTCGTTCAGTGGGAGTTTTTGAATATATTTGGTGCAGAGTATATAGAGTATTAAATTAAAGACACAAAGGTGTCTACTAAAAGTTGTTCCTTTTCTAAACTGATAAAGATGACTTAGAGGAAAAAAAAATCAAAACATTTCCGTGGAGGGAGTTGCCAACACTTAATTTTATTCAAATTTGTTAGATGACCTTTGAGAACATTTCATCTAGATAAAAGCTGTTTGTTTAGCCTAAGGATTTAAAACGTCCTTTACTTGACGTTTAGGCTCTACAGATAAATTCCCGGAAAACCAACTACTGACATCAACCAAACATATTAGTGTCCCAAAAGACACATTATAATAGTACTTTTATTTTATTTTAGGAGCACGCCCCGTTCGCCCTGTTCGTCCACCAGCACAAGGTAATGTTCAAGAGACTTAAACATTTTCAGCCTCGTCGCAATAAGAAATCACTTTTCAAAAGTGCATATCACCATGCAGAAGTATCATTATTAAATACCAAACAAGGTCGGCCAACTATTTCTTTTCTTTACTTTGCCAGGTTGCCGTGCCCGGGTTGATATAGCGTTTATCATCGATGGCTCAGGAAGTATTGAGCAGTATGGCAGAGGGAACTTTCGTCGATGTCTCAACTTCGTAAAAGCCATTGTCAGGGGATTTAATACCGACAGTGGACAAACTCGGGTCGGAGTCGTCTTGTTCTCGTCCAGGCCTCGGCTGATCTTCGGCTTTAGACGATATCGTCGAAAGAATCAACTTCTTACAGCAATCAGCCGCATACGCTACCCCAGGGGAGGAACTAAAACCGGATATGCCATGCGTTATACTTACTACCGTGTGTTCAGATATGCAAGAAGAGGAGTTCGAAAGGTATTTCTTTGGACCTTTATTATTCCCTTTGTTTTTAGAAAAGTGTGTAGCTAAATCTGTTCACCAGGCAAATCAAAGTGCCCCATGCCAGAATCCTAAAAGTATTAAATCACATTGTGATTTTACTTTTTAGGTTGTTATAGTTATGACTGATGGTCGTTCGTATGACAGCGTTGTTGGTCCTGCTCGTTTATTTCGTGGAAAGAACATCAAATGTTACGCGGTGGGAATTGGCCGTAAATTCAACAGAAGACAGCTGCTACAGATCGCAGGCGGAGAAAGGCGCCACGTGTTGACCGCAGGATTTAGGAATCTACGATCCATCGCAGGAACTATTGGACGACGAGCATGTAAAGGTACAAACATCAGTAATAGAAAGCTATCAATTTTTCGAAATTTTAAATTTAATTATCTGTTTTCACTTGCTCATACTTGGGAAAACACGTATAAATTAAAATTAGGCAAATTTATTTACTAGTAAAGATTGCACATATAAAACCCCTTTTCCATACTACCATTTTTCCTGCATTAGCTAATGATTTTCCTCCCCCTCTATCAAGTTCAATTTTACAGACATCGCATTGTACGGTATTTTGGAAAGAAGACCAAGTTGGCCCTGGGCATCAAATGATCTTGTAATCGTTAAGTTTGGTTCGCTTTGTTCTCTCTAAAGACAAAATTACGCCATGTGTCTAATTTAACGTTTTCGTTCAGTGGGAGTTTTTGAATATATTTGGTGCAGAGTATATAGAGTATTAAATTAAAGACACAAAGGTGTCTAGTAAAAGTTGTTCCTTTTCTAAACTGATAACGATGACTTAGAGGAAAAAAAAATCAAAACATTTCCGTGGAGGGAGTTGCCAACACTTAATTTTATTCAAATTTGTTAGATGACCTTTGAGAACATTTCATCTAGATAAAAGCTGTTTGTTTAGCCTAAGGATTTAAAACGTCCTTTACTTGACGTTAAGGCTCTACAGATAAATTCCCGGAAAACCAACTACTGACATCAACCAAACATATTAGTGTCCCAAAAGACACATTATAATAGTACTTTTATTTTATTTTAGGAGCACGCCCCGTTCGCCCTGTTCGTCCACCTGCAAAAGGTAATGTTCAAGAGACTTAAACATTTTCAGCCTCGTCGCAATAAGAAATCACTTTTCAAAAGTGCATATCATCATGCAGAAGTATCATTATTAAATACCAAACAAGGTCGGCCAACTATTTCTTTTCTTTACTTTGCCAGGTTGCCGTGCCCGAGTTGATATAGCGTTTATCATCGATGGCTCAGGAAGTATTGAGCAGTATGGCAGAGGGAACTTTCGTCGATGTCTCAACTTCGTAAAAGCCATTGTCAGGGGATTTAATACCGACAGTGGACAAACTCGGGTCGGAGTCGTCTTGTTCTCGTCCAGGCCTCGGCTGATCTTCGGCTTTAGACGATATCGTCGAAAGAATCAACTTCTTACAGCAATCAGCCGCATACGCTACCCCAGGGGAGGAACTAAAACCGGATATGCCATGCGTTATACTTACTACCGTGTGTTCAGATATGCAAGAAGAGGAGTTCGAAAGGTATTTCTTTCAACCTTTATTATTCCCTTTGTTTTTAGAAAAGTGTGTAGCTAAATCTGTTCACCAGGCAAATCAAAGTGCCCCATACCAGAATCCTAAAAGTATTAAATCACATTGTGATTTTACTTTTTAGGTTGTTATAGTTATGACTGATGGTCGTTCGTATGACAGCGTTGTTGGTCCTGCTCGTTTATTTCGTGGAAAGAACATCAAATGTTACGCGGTGGGAATTGGCCGTAAATTCAACAGAAGACAGCTGCTACAGATCGCAGGCGGAGACAGGCGCCACGTGTTGACCGCAGGATTTAGGAATCTACGATCCATCGCAGGAACTATTGGACGACGAGCATGTAAAGGTACAAACATCAGTAATAGAAAGCTATCAATTTTTCGAAATTTTAAATTTAATTATCTGTTTTCACTTGCTCATACTTGGGAAAACACGTATAAATTAAAATTAGGCAAATTTATTTACTAGTAAAGATTGCACATATAAAACCCCTTTTCCATACTACCATTTTTCCTGCATTAGCTAATGATTTTCCTCCCCCTCTATCAAGTTCAATTTTACAGACATCGCATTGTACGGTATTTTGGAAAGAAGACCAAGTTGGCCCTGGGCATCAAATGATCTTGTAATCGTTAAATTTGGTTCGCTTTGTTCTCTCTAAAGACAAAATTACGCCATGTGTTTAATTTAACGTTTTCGTTCAGTGGGAGTTTTTGAATATATTTGGTGCAGAGTATATAGAGTATTAAATTAAAGACACAAAGGTGTCTACTAAAAGTTGTTCCTTTTCTAAACTGATAAAGATGACTTAGAGGAAAAAAAAATCAAAACATTTCCGTGGAGGGAGTTGCCAACACTTAATTTTATTCAAATTTGTTAGATGACCTTAGAGAACATTTCATCTAGATAAAAGCTGTTTGTTTAGCCTAAGGATTTAAAACGTCCTTTACTTGACGTTTAGGCTCTACAGATAAATTCCCGGAAAACCAACTACTGACATCAACCAAACATATTAGTGTCCCAAAAGACACATTATAATAGTACTTTTATTTTATTTTAGGAGCACGCCCCGTTCGCCCTGTTCGTCCACCAGCAAAAGGTAATGTTCAAGAGACTTAAACATTTTCAGCCTCGTCGCAATAAGAAATCACTTTTCAAAAGTGCATATCATCATGCAGAATTATCATTATTAAATACCAAACAAGGTCGGCAAACTATTTCTTTTCTTTACTTTGCCAGGTTGCCGTGCCCGGGTTGATATAGCGTTTATCATCGATGGCTCAGGAAGTATTGAGCAGTATGGCAGAGGGAACTTTCGTCGATGTCTCAACTTCGTAAAAGCCATTGTCAGGGGATTTAATACCGACAGTGGACAAACTCGGGTCGGAGTCGTCTTGTTTTCGTCCAGGCCTCGGCTGATCTTCGGCTTTAGACGATATCGTCGAAAGAATCAACTTCTTACAGCAATCAGCCGCATACGCTACCCCAGAGGAGGAACTAAAACTGGATATGCCATGCGTTATACTTACTACCGTGTGTTCAGATATGCAAGAAGAGGAGTTCGAAAGGTATTTCTTTGGACCTTTATTATTCCCTTTGTTTTTGGAAAATTGTGTAGATGAATCTGTTCACCAGGCAAATCAAAGTGCCCTATGCCAGAATCCTAAAAGTATTTAAACACATTAAGGCCATTTATACGAGAAAAATAAGACGCGAACTGTACCATTTATACGAGCATGTCTTATCTAAGACGAGAACAGCTCGTATAACTGGTTCGCGTCTTATTTCTGTTCTTTACTCGTTTTCATGTGAATGTTGCCCGTAGCAACTGCAATCTAACGTGGCTCGCCAAAAATTAACGCATGCGTACTATGCGTTCGCGTCTTATGTAAGACGCGAAGGTCATTTATACGAAGTTTTTCTTGTCTTAACTAAGACGCGTCTTATCTAAGAACAGGTGTTAAGGGCTGTTCTAAAATAAGACGCTTCTTAGCTAAGCCGCGTATTATTTTAGACGAAATGTGCCGTTTATACGGAAAGTTCGCGTCTAATTTAAGACGCGTCCTATGTAAGACGCGTCTTATTTCTGCTCGTATAAATAACCCTATTGTGATTTTACTCTTTAGGTTGTTATAGTTATGACTGATGGTCGTTCGTATGACAGCGTTGTTGGTCCTGCTCGTTTATTTCGTGGAAAGAACATCAAATGTTACGCGGTGGGAATTGGCCGTAAATTCAACAGAAGACAGCTGCTACAGATCGCAGGAGGAGACAGGCGCCACGTGTTAACCGCAGGATTTAGGAATCTACGATCCATCGCAGGAACTATTGGACGACGAGCATGTAAAGGTAAAAACATCAGCAATAGAAAGCTATCAATTTTTCGAAATTTTAAATTTAATTATCTGTTTTCATTTGCTCATACTTGGGAAAACACGTATAAATTAAAATTAGGCAAATTTATTTACTAATAAAGGTTGCAGATATAAAACCCCTTTTCCATACTACCATTTTGTTTTACATTAGCTAATGATTTTCCTCCCCCTCTATCAAGTTTAATTTTACAGACAATGCTTTGTACGTTATTATAGAAAGAAGACCAGATTGACCCTGGGCATCAAATGATCTTGTAATCGTTAAATTTGGTTCGCTTTGTTCTCTCTACAGACAAAATTACGCCGTGTGTTTAATTTAACGTTTTCGTTCAGTTGGAGTCTTTGAATATATTAGGTGCAGAGTATATAGAGTATTAAATTAACGACACAAAGGTGTCTACTAAAAGTTGTTCCTTTTCTTAACTGATAAAGATGACTTAGAGGAAAAAAAATCAAAACTTTTCCGTGGAGGGAGTTGCCAACACTTAATTTCATTCAATAGAAGTCAAAGTGAATTAAAATTTGTTAGATGACCTTAGAGAACATTTCATCTAGATAAAAGCTGTTTGTTTAGCCTAAGGATTTGTAACGTCCTTTACTTGACGTTTAGGCTCTACAGATAAATTCCCGGAAAACCAACTACTGACATCAACCAAACATATTAGTGTCCCAAAAGACACATTATAATAGTACTTTTATTTTATTTTAGGAGCACGCCCCGTTCGCCCTGTTCGTCCACCAGCACAAGGTAATGTTCAAGAGACTTAAACATTTTCAGCCTCGTCGCAATAAGAAATCACTTTTCAAAAGTGCATATCATCATGCAGAAGTATCATTATTAAATACCAAACAAGGTCGGCCAACTATTTCTTTTCTTTACTTTGCCAGGTTGCCGTGCCCGGGTTGATATAGCGTTTATCATCGATGGCTCAGGAAGTATTGAGCAGTATGGCAGAGGGAACTTTCGTCGATGTCTCAACTTCGTAAAAGCCATTGTCAGGGGATTTAATACCGACAGTGGACAAACTCGGGTCGGAGTCGTCTTGTTCTCGTCCAGGCCTCGGCTGATCTTCGGCTTTAGACGATATCGTCGAAAGAATCAACTTCTTACAGCAATCAGCCGCATACGCTACCCCAGAGGAGGAACTAAAACCGGATATGCCATGCGTTATACTTACTACCGTGTGTTCAGATATGCAAGAAGAGGAGTTCGAAAGGTATTTCTTTCGATCTTTATTATTCCCTTTGTTTTTGCAAAATTGTGTAGATGAATCTGTTCACCAGGCAAATCAAAGTGCCCTATGCCAGAATCCTAAAAGTATTTAAACACACTGTGATTTTACTTTTTAGGTTGTTATAGTTATGACTGATGGTCGTTCGTATGACAGCGTTGTTGGTTCTGCTCGTTTATTTCGTGGAAAGAACATCAAATGTTACGCGGTGGGAATTGGCAGTAAATTTAACAGAAGACAGCTGCTACAGATCGCAGGAGGAGACAGGCGCCACGTGTTAACCGCAGGATTTAGGAATCTACGATCCATCGCAGGAACTATTGGACGACGAGCATGTAAAGGTACAAACATCAGTAATAGAAAGCTATCAATTTTTCGAAATTTTAAATTTAATTATCTGCTTTCCTTGCTCATACTTGGGAAAACACGTATAAATTAAAATTAGGCAAATTTATTTACTAATAAAGGTTCCAAATATAAAACCCCTTTTCCATACTACCATTTTTTTTACGTTAGCTAATGATTTTCCTCCCCCCCTATCAAGTTCAATTTTACAGACGTCTCTTCGTACGGTATTTTGGAAAGAAGACCAAGTTGGCCCTGGGCATCAAATGATCTTGTAATCGTTAAGTTTGGTTCCCTTTGTTCTCTCTAGAGACAACACTACGCAGCGTGTTTAATTTAACGTTTTCGTTCAGGAGGTCTTTGAATATATTTGGTGCAGAGTATATAGAGTATTAAATTAAAGACACAAAGGTGTCTACTAAAAGTCGTTCCTTTTCTAAACTGTGAAAGATGACTTACAGTAAAAAAAATAAAAAATTTTCCTTGGAGGGGGTTGCCAACACTTAATTTTATTCAACAGAAGTCAAAGTGAATTGACATTTGTTAGATGACCTTTGAGAACATTTCAGCTAGATAAAAGCTGTTTGTTTAGCCTAAGGATTTGTAACGTCCTTTGTGTGACTTTTGGGCTCTACAGATAAATTCTGGAAAATCAACTACCGACATTAGCCGTACATATCAGTGTCTCCAAGGACACATTATAATAGTATTTTTATTTTATTTTAGGGGCACGCCCCGTTCGCCCTGTTCGTCCACCAGCACAAGGTAATGTTCAAGAGACTTAAACATTTTCAGCCTCGTCCCAATATGAGGTCATTTTTCAAAAGTGCGTATCATCATGCAGAAGTATCATTATTTTAGAAGGTCGGCAAACTATTTCTTTTCTTTACTTTGCCAGGTTGCCGTGCCCGGGTTGATATAGCGTTTATCATCGATGGCTCAGGAAGTATTGAGCAGTATGGCAGAGGGAACTTCCGTCGATGTCTCAACTTCGTAAAAGCCATTGTCAGGGGATTTAATACCGACAATGGACAAACTCGGGTCGGAGTCGTCTTGTTCTCGTCCAGGCCTCGGCTGATCTTCGGCTTTAGACGATATCGTCGAAAGAATCAACTTCTTACAGCAATCAGCCGCATACGCTACCCCAGGGGAGGAACTAAAACTGGATATGCCATGCGTTATACTTACTACCGTGTGTTCAGATATGCAAGAAGAGGAGTTCGAAAGGTATTTCTTTCGACCTTTATTGTTACCTTTGTTTTTGGAAAATTGTGTAGCCTGTTCACCAGGCAAATCAAAGTGCCCCATGCCAGAATCCTAAAAGTATTTAAACACATTGTGATTTTACTTTTTAGGTTGTTATAGTTATGACTGATGGTCGTTCGTATGACAGCGTTGTTGGTCCTGCTCGTTTATTTCGTGGAAAGAACATCAAATGTTACGCGGTGGGAATTGGCCGTAAATTTAACAGAAGACAGCTGCTACAGATCGCAGGCGGGGACAAGCGCCACGTGTTGACCGCCGGATTTAGGAATCTACGATCCATCGCAGGAACTATTGGACGACGAGCATGTAAAGGTACAGCTAAACTGACCGTCGTAATATGCGTATAAATGACAGCGTAAATAACACATGATGAAGCTTAGACAGTGGAAGATTTTTTAGGATTTATCCAGGAAAACATATTCATTGACGAACTCTAAAGAAAGCGATGACTTTATTACTACATTGAATATACCTTATTGTGTTAGCGAGGAATCTTTTGTGTCCTTCACAGAATCTTTTTATACTTACAGACTGCTAGGAGCACAGGTGACGCATCAGTTACTGACTCGTACAAGTTTTCCAAAATAACCCATTGTAACGTTTCTTGTCGAATACATAATCGTGCCCTTATGTCAGTCGCATCTTTATTTTATTTTAGGAACACGCCCTGTTCGACCAAGGCAAGGTAATAATGTTGTGATTATGATGGTATTATATCAGAATTTGGTGATGAGTGGACGCTAACAAAGTCAATCTTGGAAATAAAACTTGCAGTATTTTTATTTTGCTGGTTTGATCGAGCTCTTACCGCCAAAAACAGATCTTGCGCCGAAAATGGCCTTAAACGTTTGTGCGTTTCTTCTTTGTTCTTTTCCAACAGGAGGGCGCTCTATTTGTAACCTTCCCAAAGCCACTGGTCCTTGTCGAGCAGCCATTCAGAGGTGGTATTTTAACCGGGCAAAAGGGATCTGCGAGAGATTTATTTATGGCGGTTGTCGTGGAAACGCGAATAATTTCCGGACTAGAAGGGAGTGTGAAAGGAGATGCGCTGGTAGAGGTAAGTGTATACATTCCATATACTCTGAAGCTCACTGCATCAACATGATAGGTTAAAGAATTAGCCTTCTTCGCAGTACGAAATAGAAAATACGGGACCGACTTACTTTGACTTTTTCCAGGCATCTTTGCTTCGTCAGAGTTTTCCAAATGTATCTTTTTCTGCTTTGCAAGCGTGTTGTGCCCGGGTGTCGTTATTGATATAAGAAATTTGACCCAAACAAAGAAGGAATCCAACTCCACTTGAACGGAGCGAATATTTAGGACTGGATGTCATTGGCCAAAAGCCGAAGATTGAATGATTTACGCCACAATGCGTTCAGCGTCATATCTTCAAATTAAATCCTTTCCGCTAAACTGAATGTTAAATACATTGGTGAAGGCAACCTTCGACATCACCTTTGCTACTGCCAACTAAAACACATGCAAGTAATGAAACCATCTTTCATTTTGTTTCAGGGGCACGCCCTGTTCGGCCACCAGCACAAAGTAATTTTCATTAGTTTTTTAAACATCAAGCCTTGAAGCAGTAAGAAATAACTTTTCAATAGTGTATATCATCACGCAGAAGTATCATTATTAAATACCAAACAAGGTCGGCCAACTATTTCTTTTCTTTACTTTGCCAGGTTGCCGTGCCCGAGTTGATATAGCGTTCATCATCGATGGCTCAGGAAGTATTGAGCAGTATGGCAGAGGGAACTTCCGTCGATGTCTCAACTTCGTAAAAGCCATTGTCAGGGGATTTAATACCGACAATGGACAAACTCGGGTCGGAGTCGTCTTGTTCTCGTCCAGGCCTCGGCTGATCTTCGGCTTTAGACGATATCGTCGAAAGAATCAACTTCTTACAGCAATCAGCCGCATACGCTACCCCAGAGGAGGAACTAAAACTGGATATGCCATGCGTTATACTTACTACCGTGTGTTCAGATATGCAAGAAGAGGAGTTCGAAAGGTATTTCTTTGGACCTTTATTATTCCCTTTGTTTTTGGAAAATTGTGTAGATAAATCTGTTCATCAGGCAAATCAAAGTGCCCTATGCCAGAATCACGCTAAAAGTATTTAAACACTTTGTGATTTTACTTATTAGGTTGTTATAGTTATGACTGATGGTCGTTCCTATGACAGCGTTGTTGGTTCTGCTCGTTTATTTCGTGGAAAGAACATCAAATGTTACGCGGTGGGAATTGGCCGTAAATTTAACAGAAGACAGCTGCTACAGATCGCAGGCGGGGACAGGCGTCACGTGTTGACGGCAGGATTTAGGAACCTACGATCCATCGCAGGAACTATTGGACGACGAGCATGTAAAGGTACAGCTCAACTTACCGTAGCAACATGCGCACGAATGACTGATTACTTAATAGATGGTGTAGCCTTTAGGAAAATATATCCATTGACGGGCTCTTTTAAAGAACAACAATGACTTTAGCACAACGCACCAACGACATCACGCGTCATCATAGCCAAACATTGCGGCTTAAGTGACCGACGACCAATAACATCACGACTTTTTTGACCAATCAGATCTACAACCGGTGTTTAATAAGATCAACTGACGTGATACAACTCACTTTGACTTTGAAGATGACCACCTCACAGGTTGTGGAAACGTCATTCACTGTCAGCAACAGTCATATTCTGGACTAAAATTACCAGGATGATCATACTTAACTTACTTAGTTCCATCTTTGTCACGATTTGTAGCGAGGAAGGGCATGTGCCGATACCTATCACTGAGTCACAATACGTTGAAATAACCCATTGTGTCGTGTCTTGTTCAATTCAAATTGCGTTTTAAATGTCAGTGGTTTCTTAATTTTTTCTCAGGTACACGCCCTGTTCCACCAAGATTAGGTAATGATTGTAATTATCACTGATCATGATTCTGTCAGAATATATGAATGACTTGAGGTTAACAACATAAATCTTGACAATCAAACTTTCAGCACTTTCAGCTTGCTGGTCTGCCTTGACCGGGATGAGTTACTATTACTTGATTTGTTTTACACACATACACCTTAAATTTTAGATCAGTTGCATAATATGAATCTTTGCAAACTGAATTATAAAGCTGACGTGTTTAGGATTGGTGGTTACACAATCTCCTTTATCTAAAGCCGCTCTGTTGGAAAAGAAAGTTTGCATACATATTGCCTATATACATTCTGCTTTTCTCTCAGCCAAAGGATACCGATCGTTGAATGTCAAGAAATTTAGTTTGTTTTTGGCTAAACATCCGTTTAGGAATTAAAATTTCGTCACGCAGTAGGCTTCTCCTTCATGGTAATTGACCTGTCTAGATTTACAACTCAAATTACTTAATATCAACTGAATTCACCTTCGTTTCAGGACGTGTACGTGCTACAGCTGTATACCCTTTGACGTCACGAACGCGTGGTCGAGATATCAGCCGTTTCAGAAATCCACCAGGAATTGTCAGAAACGTTAGATTTGCTCCAGGTCCAGATGGAAAACCTAGTGGCTCTTATTATTTCCTTGGACGGTCCTACAGTTATATTCAATTTCCAAATCGAGGAAGGTTGGACACAAGAGGATCCATCACACTCTTGGCGTGGATCTACCATCAGGGCCACGCGGGGCCTATCTTTAACTATATGCCAAATGGCTGGGGAGTACACTTCTGGATGGTTACACCTAAAATGCTGTTTGCACGGTTTACGCGTCGAAGGGGACGCCGTTTTACAAAGGCGGTGACCAGCAGACGAGTACGACCTAGACAATGGCAGTTTGTTGGTGCAGTTTACAATCAGCGAACAGGACGCGCCAAGTTGTTTGTCAATAATAGGTTCAGTGCCAATAAGTATATTGGTCGAATACGATTGGCTACTAACTACCCCGTCAGGATGGGAGCTCGTATTGGAGATAGAAGGTATTTCCAGGGACGAATCTCCTGTATGCAAGTATTTTCTCGAGCTCTTACCACCAGGCAGATCTTGCGCCAAAAGTGGAAGTGCTCCAGAAGAGGTAATTGCTTAAATATTTCATTTATTTTATCATCGGATATAGCAGCAATTAGTAAATTACAATAGAGATTTGGTTACAGTGTTGAAAAATCTTTTATTTATCATCTAGCATATCATAGGACCTGTCTTGTAATGATTTTCTTGCCCCTTCATCAAAGACTTGTTTTGTTCAAAGACCGCTTTTAGGGGTAGATAGGAGACTAAGTAGAGTTAAAAAGTCATTAAGTGATTATCGATTTGCTTAGTGTAATTCTTCTTGCTGAAGACCGAATGCCGTCTATATAATTAAAGATTTGAGGGAACGTTTTTTGTCCAGTAGTTCTTTAAACCTATTCATTACAATAAATAAATAACTACAAACAGTTTGAAACGGGGACGCAAGGGTGAGTAGGAAACGTTTCTCATCTGCCAAATATGACCCAAAGAAAAAGAGTCAAAATTTTCATGAGAGAGCGAATGCTTAAGACTGACTTTCATTCGCTAGAAATCGAAGTTTCCAAGGTAAAAATTCCTGTTTTTTAGGTCTAAGGATGCGAAGCGTTCCTTTATCAGATTTGTTTGGCTCTAAAGATAAATACTGTTGAGTCAGTTACAGTTACAGACATCAACCATACATTTCTTCACTACAACACATGATAATAGTTTCCTTAATTTCATTTCAGGGATAAGCCCAGTTCGACCACCAGTACGAGGTAATGTTCCTAAGTCTAAAAGATATCGAGATTGACGCAGTAATAAGCTGCGTTTGGCAAATGGGTATCATGATGCACAAGTATCATTATTAAATACCAAACAAGGCCGGCCAACTATTTCTTTTCTTTACTTTGCCAGGTTGCCGTGCCCGAGTTGATATAGCGTTCATCATCGATGGCTCAGGAAGTATTGAGCAGTATGGCAGAGGGAACTTTCGTCGATGTCTCAACTTCGTAAAAGCCATTGTCAGGGGATTTAATACCGACAGTGGACAAACTCGGGTCGGAGTCGTCTTGTTCTCGTCCAGGCCTCGGCTGATCTTCGGCTTTAGACGATATCGTCGAAAGAATCAACTCCTTAGAGCAATCAGCCGCATACGCTACCCCAGGGGAGGAACTAAAACCGGATATGCCATGCGCTATACTTACAACCGTGTGTTCAGATATGCAAGAAGAGGAGTTCGAAAGGTATTTCTTTCGACCTTTATTATTACCTTTGTTTTTAGAAAATTGTGTAGTTGAATCTCTTCACCAAGGTTAGTGCCCAATGCCAGCATCCGAAAACTAATTAAACACATTGTGATTTTACTTTTTAGGTTGTTATAGTTATGACTGATGGTCGTTCCTATGACAGCGTTGTTGGTTCTGCTCGTTTATTTCGTGGAAAGAACATCAAATGTTACGCGGTGGGAATTGGCCGTAAATTTAACAGAAGACAGCTGCTACAGATAGCAGGCGGGGACAGGCGCCACGTGTTGACGGCAGGATTTAGGAATCTACGATCCATCGCAGGAACTATTGGACGACGAGCATGTAAAGGTACAGCTAAACTGACCGTACCATCATGGTACAAATGACTGTTTACTTAATGGCTGGTGAAATTTTTAGGGAAATAGACCGACACTTTGAACAACGATAACTTTATCGGCAGAACGTCATATATATTTTTCCTGTGATTTGTAGCGTGGAATATATTGTCGCTTTCACAAAACCTTTCTAAACACTTACAATCTTTGGTAGGAAGACATGTGTCGATACCTATTACTGAGTCAGAAGTTTCATGAAATAAGCCATTATCACGTGTCTTGATTAATAAATAATCGCGCCCTAAATGTAAGTCGTATATTTGTTTTATTTCAGGTACACGCCCTGTTCGACCAAGATTAGGTAATGATTCTGATTATGACTGATCATGATTATGTCGGAATATTTGAATGACTTGAGGTTAACAAATTAAATCTTGAGAATGACATTTGCAGCAGTTTCATTTTGTTGGTGTGCCTTAACCGGCCCGAGTTAATATTGCTTGAGAAAATGTCACAAAGTAAGATAGAAAATACGGAATATCTATTTAAGATCATGGATTAGTTGGATATACCTTGAAACTTTGGTGAGTAGCATCTTACGAATCGTGGCTACTTTAGATTAGAAAATATAGCATAGCGATCATTTGTTTAGGATCTAAAGCAACCCCGTTGGAAAAGAAAGTTTGTACTTATATTGTCTCTATAGATTCAGCTTTGTCCGTCAATTGATGACGATCGTCGAATGCCAAGACATTCAGTTTGTTATTGACAAAACTTCTGTTTAGGAAGTTAAAGTTTCGTCATGCAATAGGCTTCTGCTTCATGGTATAATCTGTTTCGATATTTACAACTGAAATTACTTCTCAACTTATTAAATCCACTTTCGTTTCAGGACGTGTACGTGCTACAGCTGTATACCCTTTGACGTCACGAACGCGTGGTCGAGATATCAGCCGTTTCAGAAATCCACCAGGAATTGTCAGAAACGTTAGATTTGCTCCAGGTCCAGATGGAAAACCTAGTGGCTCTTATTATTTCCTTGGACGGTCCTACAGTTATATTCAATTTCCAAATCGAGGAAGGTTGGACACAAGAGGATCCATCACACTCTTGGCGTGGATCTACCATCAGGGCCACGCGGGGCCTATCTTTAACTATATGCCAAATGGCTGGGGAGTACACTTCTGGATGGTTACACCTAAAATGCTGTTTGCACGGTTTACGCGTCGAAGGGGACGCCGTTTTACAAAGGCGGTGACCAGCAGACGAGTACGACCTAGACAATGGCAGTTTGTTGGTGCAGTTTACAATCAGCGAACAGGACGCGCCAAGTTGTTTGTCAATAACAGGTTCACTGCCAATAAGTATATTGGTCGAATAAGATTGGCTACTAACTACCCCGTCAGGATGGGAGCTCGTATTGGAGATAGAAGGTATTTTCGGGGACGAATCTCCTGTATGCAAGTATTTTCTCGAGCTCTTACCGCCAAGCAGATCTTGCGCCGAAAGTGGAAGTGCTCCAGAAGAGGTAATTTTTTAAATATTTCATTTATTTAATCATCAGAATAGTTGCAGGAAGTAATAAATTACAATAGAGATTTGGTTACAGTGTTGACAAATCTTTAATTTACCGTAGGCAGTGTTCGACCACCTATACCGCCAAGAAGGGGTAAGTCACTCCCTGTTTGTAGAGTTTGTTTAGTTTTACCTGAGAAAGACTAGAATAAGATGTTAACCTATTTACTAGAAACTGTTAGTGAAGCACTGAAAGTACTGACACGGGAGTGTTTGAACATCTTAAATATTTTTGCGTACTTGTAGGAGAGATAATGAATATCATTAACATATCAGATTATCATATCGTTTCTATGGCAATATTCAAATGATGTTTTCCTTCACTATGTTTGATTCGTTCTGTTTCTCAACAATTATTTCGGGGCAAATACCCTTCAATTGTTACATGCAGTCAATGTCTGTAGTGCCACAGGATGCGTGGCATCAAACTGTATTGACCAGTATCTCTGTTTTTGCAGGAAGAACTTTGAGAATCACTGTTAACTTAATAGGTAAGGAAATTGCCCTATATAATGTATTCTGTTTAGTGTTTGAGACGGAGTGGAATAGTCCAGAGATTTATCAAAGAGCAGGAGAGTGAAAAAGGTGCATACAGACAATGCATGTTTGAAAACTGTTGTCAGTAATTGACCTGTTGCACATAACATCCTTCCAGAAATCGTTTGATTTTTATTGGTAATTTTTTACCTTGGTGTTCCCTTAACGTGTTCTCCGCTAAAGTCAAAACCAGTTCCTTTTGCTTTGGTTATAAGGCTAATGCCCTTTAGTACCGTTAAAGTTTCATTGATTGATTCATTATTTTTCCACACGTCTGACTCAAAGGGTTTTTTTTTGTCAACTCCAGTGCATTTTCGCATTGTAAGTATTGTCGCTAGATGTCTGATGCAAACCAATGATAGCTTCGACACATGCAAGAACCAAAGCAAGCAGTTGATTCGTTGCTCCCATTTAGTATGTCAAGTTGATTTGAACGATAATCAGATCCCTGCCCGCGTTGTCTTTGATTCGGGGTAGTGTGATGATGGGTAATTATATTATCCTGGTAGTTCTTGCTCTCTTCTGTGTTATTACTTTAATTCCCTCGAAAAGAAAATTTAGTCAAGATTGATTCTGTTTGAGCGCCATCCCATATATTCGTACTTGTTTACAGCTGGGTGTGCAGACCAATACTTTTAGTTATTTCTTTTTATATAAACACTGGTTTTAAGGGTTTCATGTGGTCGATCTGGAAACTGTCTCCAATTTTAGTTGTGAACACTAAAAGTATCACGCTCTCTAGATACCGTTAGTTTGATTCAGTTTCGGCTTTGGTTTTCCACTACCATCCCTTGAATTCTCCATCGGTTTTCATCCACTTTAGCAAAGAGCATCGGTTGCTTCAGAGACACAGGCCGACGAGCAATACAAACACTGGAAGGAAGAAGTCGCTTGTTAAGAGGAGGCTATCGACGAAGACGTCATGCAATTGAGAAATGTGCTCTAGCTGCAATCCGACGAGGTTGGAGAGTGTTTGCGGTCCAACATCAAGGATGGTGTGCGTCCTCAAGAACAGCTCATTTGACGTACAGAAAATATGGTACATCTAACCGATGTAGAAACGGAAAAGGGGGGCCTTGGGCCAATGATGTCTATGTTTTGAGAGGTAAATACCATGATTTATATTAAATCACGGTAAAGGCAACACGTATTAGTAGTCACATACCTTTATTTACTTTCTTTCTATCGCATATAAATGTCGTGTTGCATTCGTTACCAAAAAGTTCTTCAACAGTCAGGTAGCGCATTTAATTGTAGGAGAGACTATTAATTGATATGAGAAAGTCGTCATTAAGGAGCACTCAACTCTCCCTTTTTGTTTCTCTAGGATCATGCAGCAGACGCACGACTACCAACTTCTGTTGCGTGTTTCCGTTTATTTATAAGGGCAGAAGATATAGAAGCTGTACCAGAGCAAATTCTCCCAAGCGTCTGTGGTGTGCTACGTCTCCGAACTATGACTTAGATAAGCAATGGGGCTACTGTCCAGGTGGAGGAGGAAGAGGTAATAATACTTTCTTCCTGTAAAATTCACAAATCTAAGAAGTGGAGGAACGAGCACGCGAAAGTATACAAGTGTCAGGGAGGTGCCAAGTTACAATGTCAAATTTTAACTGAACATGATTTTTGTCAGGTGTAAATAAATACCTGCAGAAATTTCCTAAAAATGTCGTGTAAAACTTCTGTCTAAACCCTGATGTTTGTACCATTCACCAAATCTGCTCGGGTCTTTTCTTCTCGTCTTCACTTTATAGGATCATCAGATAGAGAAGATAATTGTCGCCGCTCAAGACTTGCATATGTTTTCAATTTTTTAAAAGCACGATAGGCAACGTGACGTCAAACATTTTTAACTGGCCTGACCTTTTGAACAGCTACTGGAAGTTTATGTTTAACTTGATTATTTCTGTTTGCAGCACCTAAGATAAGACTAACGCCACCGCTTAAACGTGAGTATACTTGACCGGTTTACCAATTATATTGTTTAATGCATGATCTTAACACCACGTTCTTTAGGCCGCAGCAGTTACAGCTTTCGCATGGGCAAAGAATAAAACAGCCGAAATTAATAGTTTTATTTAAAAAAGTTATCTCAAAGATACTAGCAACCTAACCGTTTTTCAGCTATCCTTTATCTACCGTCTGTTTCTTTTCTTTTACTTTTCTACTTTTTATTCATCTTTAGACATTTTTTCAGGTACATACGTACGTACGTACCAGCGTACAAGTAGGTCTTTTGATTGACTTTAAGCTCGTGAAGCCAAATCAAAAGACATTCCATGTATGTAGGAATATGCATTTGAAGCTCACAAGAGATTACAAACACTGGACTGAGCTTCAGACAATCTTGGACATCTTTCTTTATCTTTACAGTCCAAAGGATTGGCTGTTTTAAAGACACCTATCGCAGAGCCATTCCTCAACTGGACGGCAGAAGTGTGCTTCTCAGGGGTAACTATCAGCGACGTAAGAGAGCTATTGAAAAATGCGCCTACACAGCGATCAAGTACGGCTATACAATTATTGGAGTCCAGAACGGTGGCTGGTGTGCATCAGGACCACGAGCCTTGAAAACCTTTGCAAAGTATGGACGATCCAACCGATGCAGGAACGGAAAGGGAGGACCATGGGCTAATGACGTCTACAGGATAATAGGTATAAAGAGAATTACTCTAATGCTAGAAAAGTAACACCTGTTTTAAATTTTGAAGGCATCGTTTGGGAAAAGAACATCGATTGTCAATATACAACCTGACTGTGGTTTGCAGCATCTTTCAAAAACAGAGATATAAGGAAAGTAGGGCTTATTGAAGTTTTATCGGGTCTTGCTTTTATGTTTTAACAAGCATTCACTGGAGGGTGGATTGTTATTATTTTAGATGATTCATTTAGTCAGCACTAATTATGGGAGTTAGATGAGAGGAAGAAAGTTTTTCTAGGGGAGGCTGTTAGCAAAGTTAGCGTTTGAATCAGTAAATTAGCAGGTCTTTTCCACAGACAGTGTCTGTTCCTCTCGAGCATTTCCTTCCCAAATTCTAGCAGATGTTTTCTCCCCAGATTTTACCCAGCAAAGATTAGTCAAGTTCAAATACTTAACAACAGCGGCTTCATTCTAAAATCATAGGTTAAGTGCTAGTCACAATATTTTGTAATTCACTCAGTCACAATAACCTTTGAGCCGTTTTTACCACATTTATTTATTGATTCATTTATTTGTCAGGAAAATGCCGGAAAAGGTCAACAAGTGGTTATTGCTGCGTCTTTCCATTTGTATATCAAAGGCGTCGTTACACCCGTTGTGCAAGGACTCGCAGGGCGAGACCTTGGTGCGCTATTACTCCAGACTACAGACCTGGCAAGCAATGGGGATACTGCAGAGGAGGACGAGGTAAGTGACAGTAATGAACCGAGAATAATGTATTTGAAATTGAAGCAAACACATAAGGTAGTGGAGCATAGAGATTTGTCAGCATTACTTGGTCAATAAAGAGGACTATAGAGTAATGGTAGTCCCATTCAACTGATCAAATAACGCACTTTTTCTTTCATTCTTTTTTTTTCTTAAGCTCCTCCGTTAAGAATAAGTGGAGTATCAAGTAAGTAATTTAACTTTTAATTTTTTGTATCAGTTATTTCCGATCTTTATCATATTTTACCGATAATAAACATAACAGTAAAGACAATAATGATAATAATACCTACGTTAGGCCATTTAACTAACAATATTTTGGGAAGAGTAAGGAGGGGTGGTTGACTTAATGTGATTCACATCCGCTGGGAGTTTAGGTAGTAAGCACAGTAAGAGTTATGTCGTCTTTTACATTTTTATCTAGAATTTTCTTTCAAATATTAAATTGAAATTTCGTGCATCATTTTGAATTCAGTTCGATCTCTGGGCTGTTATCGGGACACCGGTCGCCGAGCCATTCCACAGATGGATGGACGTAGCATATTAGTCAAAGACTATTACCGAAGAAGAGCAGACGCCATCTTAAAATGCGCCTTGGTTGCTATGAAACACCGCTGGCCAGTTTTCGCTGTGCAACATCAAGGATGGTGTGCCACAGGCTCTAGAGCTCACATGACTTACCGGAAGTACGGAAGATCCAATCGATGTAGGAATGGAAAAGGAGGTCCATGGGCTAATGATGTGTATAGAATATCTGGTACGTTCTAATATAAACTAAAGCAACATTAATGGATTAATTTGTATGCGATGCCTTGTTTGAACTTGTCTCTCAAATATCTCTTGGCTTGGTTCTCCCACTATTAACAGCATCCTGTGATTTTATCTTTCAGGCTTCTGCCGAAAGAGGACCACGAAACGGTACTGCTGTTCTTTCCCATTCATTTACAAAGGTCGTCGTTATAACAGTTGCACCAGAAGAAAACACAGTCGACCATGGTGCGCACTGACACCCAACTACGATAGAGACAAGAAATGGGGCAACTGTGCTGGAGGTAAAGGTGATATGCATTATAACCCGGCAATGCTCAACAGACCACTTGAAAGTACACGAAAGCAGTTTCTTCATTACCCACGAATAATATGATATAGTAATGACGTCGGTTAACAGGATGCCAATCCCTATACAAACCAATAGCTGTTGCGATATGTCCTAGTACAGTCCATTCTTTGAAATAGATCCGTTCTACTGTTTGTTAAGACCAAGCCATGCATAGACCAGTTGTACACTAGCAGCCCCGCATTCATAGTTAAATGAGGCGATTAAAAGGTCTTAATTTACTTGAATCTGTTTTTCTAATTAAAGTCACTGATAACTATTGTTGCTATCACATTTTTTCTTTCTTATAGGACGCCCTGTCAGACCCCTACCGGTTGTCCCCCCAAGAGGAGGTTGGTTTAAAATCTATCTGGCTGTGAAGTCTTTTTCAAAATGTCACTTTCATTCTATTTTATTTGTTTGAAGAGAACCGACACAGCACATCCCAAAATAGATTCAAACTCTCACAAATCGCACCTAACCTTAGAAATTAATACATTTTTCTCGCTTCCCTTCCTGAAATTCAACCTCGGGAAATATAACCTTCTACTGGATACAATTTTTATTATTCATTTTAAAGCTTTCAACGATTTTTAGCCCTGCGTTTTTTCATATCACATTTTTGAAACCAACTCTAAGGCTGTACCTTAAACTGACCAATACGTGTATGTTCTTTGTAGGAAAGGTGGTTCGTGTCACAACAGGCTTGTTGGGTAAGTTACCTGGAAAAATTATTTTTTGCTTCCTATTATTTATTTACCTTTTTACCGTTAATATCATCTTTTTTTAAAAGACGTCAGCCTGTATCTGGGTACCTTATCCTGCTATTTATTTTAAGATTTATTTGTTTGTTTGTTTGCTTTTTAGCCAAAGGCATCGGTTGCTTCAGAGATACTGGCCGTCGAGCAGTTGCTACGATGGAAGGAAAAAGCCATCTTCTGGCAGGACATTATAGAAGACGCCGAGACGCTATAAGGAAATGTGCTCTGGCGGCAGAAAGGCGAGGCTACCGAGTATTTGCCATTCAACATGGTGGGTGGTGTGCTGCATCACGCACAGCCTACAGGACATATAGTAAATATGGAAGATCCAACAGGTGCAGAAATGGCAAAGGAGGACCTTGGGCAAACGATGTTTATTTTCTGAAAGGTCTGTCATATAGAATCTAATTGTATATTTTTTTAAAAAATTAACTTGGAAAATAAATCTCCTTCACCTGCGATGTCCAAGTTATTTCCTGTTTTCTCTTCACTGTTTAGTCAACTCTCTCTCGAATTTTAATCAAACCTCTTCAAAACGTCTATCTCTAGAGATAGTCCATATTTCTTACCGACATCTGTAGTAATTTTTGAGATGTTCTATAGTTACATGCTTATAATTTGGAGAATTGTTTGTCAGAAAAACTTGCGTG
>OZ037788.1:23987722-24041041 GCA_964035525.1 Porites cylindrica
TGCGTTCTTGACTAACACTTGGCTTTATTCGAACACATTTTCAGCTAAAGGTGTGGGTTGCTTCAGAGACACTGGCCGTCGAGCAATTGCCACTTTGGAAGGAAAAAGCCGCCTTCTCAAAGGAAACTACAGGAGAAGATCAGATGCTATGAATAAATGCGCAATGGCTGCATGGAGACGAGGCTTCCGAGTATTTGCCATTCAACATGGTGGTTGGTGTGCTGCATCACGCACAGCCTACAGGACATATGGTAAATATGGAAGATCCAACAAATGCAGAAATGGCAAAGGAGGACCTTGGGCAAACGATGTGTACTTCCTAAAAGGTGAATTACATTTCTTTAGGACTTGTTAAGATACACAAGAACAAATTGTTTCTTTTGCATTACATCAATTACGATGAAGTAGCTGCTGAAATTCGCTGTACATATAATGAACGAAAATGACATAGTTTGGTCTGATGCCTCAGCATAGGTGATGGCTTGGTGTAACATAAAAATTACAATCGGTACTTTATATCCTAGGCTCCTGTCGTAAAAGATCCACTAGTGGCAACTGTTGCGTCTTCCCCTTTGTTTATAAACGGAGACGATATTACCGCTGTGTTAAGGGAAATGGTGGACGACGGTGGTGCGCAAATACTCCAAACTATGATAGAGACAGGATTTGGGGTTACTGTGCTGGAGGAAGAGGTACTATTTCAATTCATTATTACTTATTTACATGCTCTAAGTTTTATTTGTGTTTTACTTGCGTGCGATAAGAGTGGAGCCTATCATCATAATTTTTCAACTTGTATCTTTTTTGCACTTCCCTTTTTCATCTCTTTTTGAAACCATTTTTACAAAGGTTTGCGGTGAAACTCGTTTACCGTGGCCATAAGATGGTAGAACGCACCACGACCTCAAGCCTTTTAGTATAGGTATATGGACCATTTTTTGCATTTTATGTGTCTTTCTCAAATGAGGTAAATTATCTTTGTTATTTATCCAAAAACAAAGTTAGTAGTCATCTAGGTTACTGGTTTTATATACTTTCACAGGTCTTCAGTGATACAGTAGCCAGTAATATTAACCTAACATGTAAAGCACTTCAAAGGTTATCTGTTTTAGGTAAATTCCTTTGTAAAATGCTGAAAAACACACTGCAAAATTGAACTGCCGTCATTGTACTAAGAAGAAAGGGTTTCCTTTACTTCTGGTTAATGGTGTACTTTCTTTATTTTCAGCTCGGCCCATTATAATAACTCTTTCATTAAGGGGTAAGATTTTTTAATTCTCTTTGCTTTTAAGTAAAAGACCGGCGTATATCACATTCTGTCCTACCTCTGTTTATACGTGGTTATCATGTTTAGAGCGGCAACAGGCAAACGTTACTTTTATACCGTATTTCTTAGTTCAAAGACTTGGGTGTTTCAAAGATACTTGGCGAAGAGCTGTTCCTCAACTGGATGGGAAAAGTCGCCTCCTAACCGGAAACTACCAGCGACGTAAATATGCCATTAGAAAATGCGCTTTGGCTGCTGCTAGGCGAGGTTACAAAGTGTTCGGTGTCCAACATGGCGGTTGGTGTGCATCGGGACCACGGGCTCGAAAAACTTACGCAAAGTACGGACGATCGAACAGATGTAGGAATGGCAAAGGGGGGCCGTGGGCCAATGACGTCTATGTAGTTTCTGGTAAGCTCTTGAGATACTCTAAACAATACCAAAAACTACCACTTCTACGAATACTCAATTGAGAGATTTTAAAACATACCTTGGCAAATAGACGTATGATCTCTCTAATGGGCATTTTTGAGGCGGGGTGCTTGTTGGAGGCGGGGGAGGGGGGGGGGGGGGGGGTCCTTGTTTTAAACCGGAGAGGAAACCTTTGGTAATCGGAGAGGCAACCTTTGTTAATTCACCAAACGTCATGAAAAAATTAGTAAATATATGAATAACTCAATAAAACACAGTGAAGGACTTTAAAATCATTTTAATCAGTCATTTTGTAAGAAACCAAATGCCTTTCAGCAAACTTTTGATTTTGTGCAGTAATGTAATGTAACTCACAGATAAGTTCATGTTTTTCAAATTTAAGGCTAGTGGTGATCATTGTATTTGTTCAGGTTAGGTACTTGCCTTGTCTGAATCAAAATATGTTTTCTTCTTTACTCCTAGGTATGCTTTGTTAAGTATACTTGGCTGATAAGTATGTTATTGTTTTTGAATTAATTGTCAGGTAAATGCAGATATCGCACAACTCAAGGATACTGCTGTGTGCCGTTTAGGTATCGCGGTCGCCGATACCGGGGCTGTGCAAGAACTCGACGTGGAAGAACCTGGTGCGCAACCAGCCCTGATTACCCAAGGAATAAACTCTGGGGGTGGTGCAGGGGAGGATCAAGACGTAAGCATTGATTGTCCCTAATTTTCTTGTTAAGTGGTTAAGGTATATACTGTGAATTATATAATAGTAACTTTATCGCATTTTACTTATCAAAAAATCATTGCTTCGGAATAATCAGAACTTTACATCCTTCAATTAGATGGGCTAGTCGATTCTTGTAAGTTAAATGTTATTGTGCTTTCTTGGTCTTGTAGAATTATTGCACTCTCTCAAATTCACGTAGGATTTTTAAAATGGAATCAAGGTAACCGGGAAGAAGTTAAAGAGAACGTACTATAAAATTCTAATGGCTTTTTCTTTCTACTTTTATCACGAACTTACAAAAGACTGCTACTTTTCCTTGCTTTTAGCTACACCAATTAAAATTTCTGGAGTTACAAGTAAGTACAATTTGTTTGCATTGTCTTAAAGTTTTGATACAATCTCTGTATCCCGAGGACGACATCACCATCACTCATTTCTCTCCAACAGATTTCAAATTAGACAGATTTATACATGGGATATGATACCTAGCATTTGCATGTTTTTGTTGTTGTGTTTGCTGTCTTATGAGACTTCATTAATTGATCTGTTGATGAGGGGAATAAAAGTGGCCTTGGCCTGCTACCTTGAAGTGTATCAAAGTGTACTTCGTCATCAATGCCTTTTGATTCAAGGTAGAACTCTGCCTGAGTATGAGCAAATTTGAAAATTCAAAATTCTCTTTGTTAACGTTTTATGAAGTATGGTCGTCTTTAATTCCTTAAAATTGTTTTCTAGCTGATTGCCACCACCAGAAACCAAGCCCAGGTTATTTGACTTTGTGACCTTTCATTTCTTTTCAGTTCGCTCCATTGGATGTTTCCGAGACACGCATCGCCGAGCAGTTCCACAGATGGATGGGCGAAACCCATTGGTGAAGGATTACTATCGAAGAAGAAAAGACGCCATTTTGAAATGTGCTCTGGTTGCAATGAGATTTGGTTACCGAGTTTTCGCTGTACAGCATCAGGGATGGTGTGCTACTGGTCCGAGAGCTCACGTAACCTACCGGAAGTATGGGCGGTCTAATCGGTGTAGAAGTGGCAAAGGGGGACCATGGGCTAATGACGTCTACATTGTGAATGGTATGTGATCGAAAATATATTCTTAGCGTTCCCTGCATGCCATTAAATAATATTTATTGGTATTCCATTATTTGTATTAGATACTGAATCTGTATGGGAACTTTTTGAGTAGAAAGTGAATCCGCAAAGGATGAAAACACGGCCTCTTACAAGGCCATTCTTGACAGATACAAAAGTGACGTCACAAAAGGGTTAAGAAGACTGTTGAAAACATTTTAGCAAAGTGTATTTAAAACTACACAAAGGGATACCTACTCCTGATTTCTCAAATTAAAAAAAAACTTCTATGTTGCAGGTTTCTGCCGCAGAAGAACAACGACCCGTTATTGCTGTTCTTTCCCGTTCATCTACAAAGGGAGACGTTATAACAGTTGTATCAGAAGAAGACACAATCGACCATGGTGTGCTCTGACACCGAACTACGACAGAGATAGGAAATGGGGCAACTGCGCTAGTACGTAAAATGTATTTGAATGATAACGAACAGAAAAATATTCAAAGCAAACGTTTCTTTTACTATAAACAGTAATCAATAATAAATGTGTAAGAGTATATATCAGTAATAACAGGTTAAGAGTTGCAGAAGGAGAATAAGTAGCCACATAGAATTTTCTTAAAAAATTACAAAGCATTTTACTTTATTTTTGTCTCCTGTAGCTCGCAGACCTGTTAGACCACCCCGTCCTGTGGTACGCCCGTCACGAGGTTAGCACCACAACTCTACCTACAAGTGACTTTTTAATCAATTAATTTGTGTTTTTGTGAGTAGAACATGTTGGTCATAAATCCTACTTGTCATCAAGGGTAGTTGTTATTGGGCTATAAGTTCCTTTTTCTGTCGTTCTTTCTTAACTTTCTATCCTGACTTGATGGTTAAGGTGGAGATGCAGGTGATTGATCTCCCTCTAACTTTTTTCCTTTTCCGATAAAATTTATTATTATCATGATCACCTACAGTGGTAACAAATCATAGTATATCACTTGCTCGCCTTGTCTCTTAGGGGATCCTATTTTAGTTGATCAGTTTGGTTTTTCTTGCTTTTATAGGAAGAGTGAGAAGAATCAGTATTGGATTGAAAGGTACAAATAGTTTAGAACTAGTTTCAGCTCCGCTTGGTCACGGTCGTTACTTGAAAGTGTGGGTGGTTAGCATGGTCATTTTAGATTGGCAATTTAATATCTTCGACCTTACTGACCACGTGATCTACAGAAGTGCAATTTTGAGATATCCTCCTTTGATAAAAGAAAATGTTGAGACACCTATCCCGATATGCTTTTTCTGGTTCAGTTTTGAGATGACTAGTTTCTTCTGTTTAATTATAAGATGTGTTTTTTCTCGCTAGCATACGGTATTGGTTGCTACAAAGACACTGGCCGCAGGGCTATAGCCCCATTGGAAGGCAGAAGTTTCCTCTTGACAGGCAGCTACCGTAGAAGGAGATACTCCATTCAGAAATGTGCCCTTGCTGCATACAAACGAGGCTACAAAGTGTTTGCAGTGCAGCACGGGGGATGGTGCGCAGCATCGCGATATGGTTATCGAACTTATGGAAGATATGGGAGATGTAACAGGTGTAAGAATGGAAAAGGAGGGCCTTGGGCAAACGACGTTTATGTTCTGAGAGGTTAGGTTTCATAAAATATATATGTTGTTAAAAAGTTTCTATGTTACGAGTGTTTGTTTGGGCTATTGGCGTTGCTGAGAATGGGAAACAAAACAACCTTATGAAAGTCTACCTTCTCCTCCTCCATTTTCTGAAAACAAAGTAACACCCTCAGATAGACTCGTGATGTCTGCTTGAATTCATCATCTTCACGATTTGTTTAGGTAAGTTGCTCACTACCACCTTTCATTGTCGCAACATGGTCACTGTTTATAAATATAAAGGTAACCAATCCGGACTGCTTGACTTTTGGAGTTCAGACTGGCTCTGTTTTAATGATACATAGCTCATTACTTTAATTTACTAGCTTACTGTTAGAAGACTGGTAAAATTGAGTACATGGCCAGTCATTGAAGATGCTTTTATATTTACTCTCAGGATCGTGTCGTGTACGATCAAACACTGGCCATTGTTGCGCCTTTCCTTTCATCTACAAGGGTCGGCGTTATAACCGTTGTTCGAGGAGAAACCACAAGCGACCATGGTGTGCTCTGACACCCAACTACGATCTAGACAAGAGATGGGGAAACTGCCCAGGACGAGGTAACGACTAACAGCACTGAAAATAGTGAGAGATTACTGGCTGCTTAAAATCCAAAGGATTTAGTCTATGTTCCAGGTTTAATTTAGACCGCTCACCAGCTTTCCAGTCGTGAGCTGTAGACCAGTATATACACGCATCTCTCGGAGAAGTTACAGCTCACCGTGAGAGTGCCAATACTAGTGTTGTTGTTGTTGTTACAAATGTCTTTGCTGGTCTGACAATGCTGTACAACTTATAACAATTATTTCTTTATTTTTTTATCAGGCCGTCCAATTAAAATCACGACAACAATATCACGTAAGTTCCTTATGATACCACTTTATTACGATCCTTATAAATAAATTCCTTCCCTGATGCAAACGTAGTGATCTGCAAACATTTAAACAACTTTCTCAGTTCAAAAGATTGGCTGCTTCAAGGACACATACCGAAGAGCTATTCCTCAGCTAGATGGCAGAAGTCCGCTATTGAGAGGAAACTACCGGCTTCGAAGAGATGCTATCACCAAGTGTGTTGCTGAGGCCTTGAAGCGAGGCTACCGCATGGTTGGAATCCAGCATGGCGGTTGGTGTGCATCTGGACCTCGGGCCCAAAAAACGTATGCAAAGTATGGACGATCCAACCGATGCAGAAATGGCAAAGGAGGGCCTTGGGCTAATGACGTATATCGTATTTCGGGTTAGTCAATAAAGAACCAATAGTGTTAGCACTATTAAATTGAGTTTTTTTACGTAGTAATTAAGAAAAATGTCTATTGTGCAAGTTATTGCGTTGTTTCAGTTAATGGCAAAAAACCGGAAGTCTAAAGTATGTTTTTAAGTCTTACCCTTTTAAAAAGGTAGCTACACTTAAACTACTAACCTAATCAGAGGGTACGCCTGAAGTCATGCTTACTTAAAATCGCATGATATGTAACTAGCTATCTTAGACAGATATTCAATTGTAATCATTAATTTGAACCAGATCTTTTGTCATGCGTTATTTCCCAGGAAATTGTAAGCAACGCACTACAACTGGATACTGCTGCTTTCCGTTCATTTATCGCAGGCGTCGCTATAACGGCTGCGCAAGAACTCGTCGTGGAAGAAGATGGTGCGCAATTACTCCTAACTACAACAAAAACAAACTGTGGGGGTACTGCAGAGGAGGAAATCGCCGTAAGACCCTGTGTTTTATTTGGTTTCACACCCTTCTTGTCTTTGAACAATCTATTTCTGAATGTGCTACTGTTACAGCTTACAATTTGCATTGTGGGTCATGAAATATTTATCTTGTCGTTTCCTTTTAATCCTAATTGAATTAAAGAGAGAAAAATCGCTGGTAACATTATAGAACCGGCGGTACTGGCGGTTTCGTAATGGACGTTTCAACAAAATAATAGGGCATAACTTTGCGATTTTTATTCATATGAATCTGTCGTTCATTTTCAGCGAAACCAACCAGAGTGACACATGGAGTATTAAGTGAGTAATTTATATTATTCGGGGCTGCCCTGAGTGCGATCTCGAAGATTCTCAGTTTGTTTGTTTGTTTTAGCTTGCTTCTAAAAATCTTACTTGTGTTCTTTAGGAACTATTTCTTTTTCGAAATTTAATCGATATTTTTATCTGGGCACTTTTCACTATGCCCTTGAGGGGAAAATAACAGAGTTCCCCAGAAGCCCAGAAACACAGCCAAAGATTTAATCTCTAATAATCTTTTCCAAACCTCAGTTAAATCAATTGGATGCTACAGGGACACGCATCGTCGAGCTATCCCACAAATGGATGGACGAAACCCATTAGTGAAAGGATACTACAGACGACGAGCTGACGCTATCTTAAAATGTGCGCTGGTTGCTCTGAGATTTGGTTACCGAGTCTTCGCTGTACAGCATCAGGGTTGGTGTGCTACTGGCCCGAGAGCTCACGTGACCTACCGAAAGTATGGACGGTCTAATCGATGTAGAAATGGCAAAGGAGGACCCTGGGCTAACGATGTTTACAAAATAACCGGTAAGATTGTTTAAAAAAAGATGTTCACTGCTAGCGCAAACCACTTCTTTGCCGAAAACTTAGGTCTGATTTTGAAAAAATGTAACGTCGTTAGACACGGATGCGTTTTATGAGAACAAAAGTTGTAATTACAGTGACCGTTTGGACAAACTTCTGTCTTTGTTGCTGTTTGCATGTCCTCAATATCTGGGTTTGCGTCTTTGATCCAGGTTTCTAGCTTTTGCTCCAGATATAATCTGCTGGAAAAATGTGTACATTAACAAGTGGCCCTCTAAGAATAGAGCTGAACTATTCTGCATTTCTTATGTAATATTGCTTCAAATAAGCAACATATTGTATTTCTAACTCTCCAGGAACCTGCCGAAAGAGAACCACTTCTCGTTATTGCTGTTCGTTCCCGTTCATCTACAGAGGCAGACGTTATAACAGTTGTACTAGAAGAAGACACAATAGACCCTGGTGTGCTCTGACACCTAACTACGACAGAGATAAGAAATGGGGCAACTGCGCCAGTAAGTCACACCTTTTTCTGCTAAAAAACTGATTACTTTTGAAGCTGAAGACAGAAAGCAGTTTAAAAAGGGTCTTTTTAAACATTTTATAGTTATGCAAATAACTAGTTACAAAAATTTTCAGTAAAAAAGAACAAACACATGCCTGTTAGTCTTGAAATGATAAGGCCTGATCTGCCATGAACAAAACGCATTTAAGTTATGACCAGTTTTGGGGTGTTTAAACAGTAGAATAATTTTTGGGTACAAAAGTACGATGTACAGTTATGATGAAATATTCGCTTTGCCTTTCTTTTTTCTAGAACGTCGACGTCCTGTGAGACCAGTCCCACCTGCTATGCCCCACAAAGGAGGTATAATTTATTTTTTACTGTCCTGATTTGTTCGGTGATTTTCTTGCCCAAATGTGCAATCATACTAGCTAGCGGAGATTTCTGACTACTCTGTTACTCTGAGTTTATGCCCTATTTTTATTTTTCAGCGAGGGTCATAAGAGTTACCGCAAGCTTAAAGGGTGAGTTTAGCGGGGTCATCCAAACCATAGTTATTTCCGTGAAATGGTTAGTTTCAGGAGCATGAGGCCTTACTACTGTCATGACCTTCTAAAGAATTTGTGAATCAAGGAACAATCGACACTTTTTTGGACCGAGGAAAAATAAAGAGTGCTTTGCAATGTCAATTTCCTTGTATCGCATGCAAACAAGTGACTTGAGTTGTACATTAACGTTTTCCTTTTTTGCGAGGCGCGAAAATAAGGAATTCATCCCTGTGAATGAACGAATGAATGAATGAATGAATGAATGAATGAATGAATGAATGAATGAATGAATGAATGAATGAATGAACTTATTTAAATGTCCTAGTATTTAGCTTTCTCGCTAATTTTCTTCAGTTTAATTTACAAAAATAATACAATGGAAACCTCAATTTCAGTATTTTTTTAGCGAGGTGAATTTTAATCCTTACAACACCACCTCTAAAATTGCGTTGATCCAGGACTGGGCCCTTACTCCCTCAAGATGGCCCACGTGCAGGATAACATCCTGCACTTCTTTTCGTTTCAGCATACAACATCGGCTGCTATAGAGACACAAGCCGACGGGCCATACCATCTTTAGAAGGCAGAAGTCGGCTTTTAAGAGGAAGCTATCGCCGTAGGAAATACGCTATTCGTAAATGTGCCCTTGCTGCTCAGAAACGTGGTTTCAGAGTGTTTGCAGTACAGCATCAAGGATGGTGTGCATCATCTAGGAGAGCTCATTTGACGTATCGCAGATATGGAAAATCAAACAGATGTAGAAATGGAAAAGGAGGACCTTGGGCCAATGATGTTTATGTCCTGAGAGGTATAGCATCATACGAATTAAAAGACACACATTTTGTCCTGTGCTTGCAAGTTTGAAGTCTCAATGCAAATTTTCACTGTCTTTATAATATTTCTGAAATTGCTACAAGTACTAAAAAGATGATTAGAGTCCCCTTAGATGGAGCATTGCTTTAAAAGGTAACCACATCATAGGCATGCTTGCATTATCATTTTTGTTCCGCAGAAGTACATTCCCGCGCTCTGGCTCTTTGCCATGATATTAATTTAAATTTTCAGTAGGTTCAGCATAATGGTTTTTGGGTTAGGGCTACCTCTTTAGGTGGTTCCACCTTACAAACACTGACGTAATATGAGCCATTTTCTGGATTTAACGAAACTTTTTCTTTCCAATATTCTAAATAAAACAAAATTCAATCATTCTTTAATTATGGTGTTTTTTGACAGGGTCATGCCGCAAGCGTTCTTCAAACGGTATTTGCTGCGTATTCCCTTTCATTTATAAAGGAAAACGATACAACCGCTGCACCCGTGTTAATTCCAGGCGCCCTTGGTGTGCAAATACTCCGAATTATAATGCAGATAAACTATATGGCTTCTGTGGTCGCCGCACAGGTAACAGGGAAATTGTTGATAGACAGAAGTAAGAACAGCGGCTTTCGTTTCAAAGACTTCTGAACACTGATGACTTTTTCAGGCAACAACTAATCGTTGAACTCGCATTTATTACTTTCTCTCAAGTTGTTACGGAAACCTGCCTAAACCTATAAAAGTTTGCAACTGCTTCTTATATATTATGGGCTCTCTGCTGAGCAGCCTGCCCATATTCTGAAAAAACAAATGGGGAAAAAATTCATGTTTACGCAGTAAAATGACTTCTTGTAGCTTGATTATATCCATATTTCTCAAGGTGGAAATATGTGACTGCTGAATTTGATGGCATTACTTGTTTCCTTGGCGTATAATTTTAAGCAGCAAAACACCCTTAAGTAGAAGGTGTTAAAAAATGCGTTGTGCCATCCACCGAATAATTAGAAAGCGATTTCTAACGCGGGTTATTATTTGCAGTTTTGCGGAAGATCAGTTACTGACCCTTATTATCTGTTCCTGTCCGCAGTGCGACCCATTAAGATGACGCCTTCTATTAGAAGTAAGTCTACTCTCCGAATCATCATTTCAACCAACTTATACTTCTCCCTCTTTTAAAGAGGACTCTTTAATTGCGTATATTTAAATTTCCTTCTAAAGTCAGACATTTAAAAAAATGGCTAAAAATGAACATTTTTGTAACATTATCGAAAGTTAATTTTCATCTCTTCTAGTCCAGAGAATCGGATGCTTTAGAGATACATATCGTAGAGCCATTCCACAGCTAGATGGTCAAAGTGTGTTTTTGAGAGGTAACTACCAGAGACGACGTTATGCTATTCAGAAATGTGCTTATGCTAGCATTAAACGAGGATACGCAGTTTTTGGAGTTCAAAATGGCGGCTGGTGTGCATCAGGATCCAGAGCTTTCAGGACCTTTGCAAAGTATGGAAGATCCAACAGATGCAGAAATGGTAAGGGAGGACCATGGGCTAATGACGTCTACAGGATATCAGGTATACATTCCTTCCATTTTATTGACAAATTTGCCTTGATATTTGCATTCAAGTGCGCTTTACTGCTGCTTTTTCTAGCCTCGTTTTCAGAGATGTACTGAAATACGAGAAACATTAACACAAGTTGATAAACTGTATAGAACTCAATTCAAAATTAACTTTTTTTCGATCATCTGGACCGGATATTCAAAGCGCTTAAATATCTTGGCCACAAAATTCTTCAAATATATTTCCCGAACCAAAATACAGTTAGCTAATGAACAGGTAGTTGGTTCAACATTGTTTAAAGTGTTTGTGCTTGAACGACAGGGAAAAAAGATTAAAGAGGTCCTCACATAAGAAACCAAGCGCCTTTTCCAGTAGATTTTTTGTCTTTAAGAAGTTTAAGAATCTTAAAATGGTTGTTAAAAATGATTGGCTCTCACGCACGCAGCGCATTTTTTCCTTTGTCGACACTCGACCATGGACTCGACAATTAACATTGGTTGAGGCAATCTTATTCATTAATTCAAACTGTTCGTTCTCCATGTTATAGGCAAGTGTACACGTAAGACGACTCAAGGATACTGCTGCGTATTTCCTTTCACGTACCGCGGTCGCGGATATAATAGATGTGCCAAAAATCGCCGCGGACAGGCGTGGTGCTATATCACACCGGACAAAAAACATTGGGGATACTGCAGAGGGGGACAAAAACGTAAGGATGCACCTATTACAATCACTACAATTTTGAATTATTTACTCGTTCTTTGTTCTCGTGATTTTACACTCCATTTGTAGTTAACCTTGCAGTGAGTAAAAAGAAATTTGGCCCACAGGAAAGAGCGTGGCAATTGCAGTGAGTGCCGGTTGTCTGCATGAGGGAGGTGGCTATGCTAGCTAATATAGCTTTAGTCAATTACCCTAACGCATAAAATCATTAACACTAAAAGAGATACAGAGCAAAACAATAAGAAGGATAATAACGGGACAAAAACAAACGTGCAGTTAGCTATACACCGTAAACTTCTGGCTATCATGGTAACCAAGATATTTCCAACAAGAATTCATCTCTTAGAAAACTAATTTTTTTCTAAACAGTTTCTGCCGCTCCGCACTGGAAACAACCATTCATATAAAAAAATTTCAAGTTAGTTTTCTTTGTTCACTTTTTAAAATTCTGAAATGTTCCTTTTAAACCTGCTTATTTATCACCTATTTCCTCTTTACAGCTCGACCGATACGAATCACGCCATATGTTAAAGGTAAGCTTTTTGTTTCGAGTATCAGTTAAAGAGTAGTTTGTTGACTTTGCAGGAACCTTACTAACAAAAAGCAGTACTTATTATTCTTGAGTAGTCCCCTCTTTCCCCGACAGGATTGGATAATACTGCTCTCCCTACTGAGATGCTTTTCACAACAAGCAAAACAATTCTTCGACCAAAATTGGCTATGTAAACTATCAACCGTGTCGTTTGTTTGCTATAAACGTCCGTAAGCTCCAGTTCAACAGAAATCCAATTTTGTTAAGAACCTGCTACACATCCAGTAACTCAGGATACTGTACGTCACTGATTTAGTTTGTTTTCTGGATCATAATTTAAATGGACACAATTGTTTCTTTACATTTAGCCAATTCACTTGGATGCTACAGGGACACGGCCCGCCGAGCTATCCCACAAATGGATGGACGCAACTCATTAGTGAAAGGATACTACAGACGACGAGCTGACGCTATCTTAAAATGTGCGCTGCTTGCTCTGAGATTTGGTTACCGAGTCTTCGCTGTACAGCATCAGGGATGGTGTGCTACTGGTCCAAGAGCCCACGTGACCTACAAGAAGTATGGACGGTCTAATCGATGTAGAAATGGCAAAGGAGGACCCTGGGCTAACGATGTTTACAAAATAGCAGGTGAGTTCAAGGACATTGTGGTTGCCAGCTTTGGAAGTTTTAGAAAAGTTACTCAGTTCTTATCATCAATCACATATGGCCAGTATTTAGTGTCGTCTGTCAGGAAAAGTACCTCAATACTTACGTCCAGTTTCAATGATGTTGAAAGGATGGTTTTTAAAAAGGTCGCTACTTTAAAGGTGGCGAGTTGGACCTAATGGTTTCCGAACTATGAAATTTTAATAGTATTCTTTTCAAAATATGTTTTTTGAATTTCTTTTTATTTAGGCATATGCCGAAGACGGACAACAACACGTTATTGCTGTGCGTTCCCGTTCGTCTACAAGGGTCGTCGTTATAACAGTTGTACCAGAAGAAGACACAGTCGACCATGGTGCGCACTGACACCCAACTACGATAGAGACAAGAAATGGGGCAACTGTGCTAGACGTAAGAATTTTAACAAATGTAGTAACTTTGTTCTGTAAAGGATCTTAAAATAATTATTTCTCTCTTAGGACGGAAGCCTGTTCGACCAAACCCACCAATTGTCCGCCCTCCAAGAGGTTAGTTTTGAGCTGTTTGCGGCTAATTTGAGTATATACAATGGTTTATTTGTGTGTTTTTTCTTGGCAATTAAAGTTATGTTGTATTTTTTATCTTACAGCTCGTGTCATAAAGGTGACAACAGGATTGCTAGGTAAGTACTCTTGAGCTTCTTGGATGTGTAAACTACTAACAGGGTTATACTTTAAGTCCGAATGCCATGAATGGGTTGAACTTATAATAGATTACTATATATGATAGAGACAAAACATCCTTCATGTCCCAGCACATTATGGAGCATATCTGACCACCCTGAATTGTCCCTCCTCTGGGGCCTCTTGTAGTCCTATGCGAGAATGGAGCATATCAATTATAACACAGCGTTGGGCGTGCAGGTAACGTAATTGTTTTTTTTTTCTTGCAGCATATAGCATTGGTTGCTATAAAGATACAAGTAGACGAGCCATATCCCCTCTTGAGGGTAGAAGTCGCCTTCTGAAAGGATATTACCGCCGAAGAAGAGACGCGATCAAAAAATGTGCTCTAGCCGCAGAAAAGCGAGGCTACAAAGTGTTTGCGATGCAACATCAGGGGTGGTGTGCATCATCTAGGAGAGCTCATTTGACGTATCGTAGATATGGAAAATCAAACAGATGTAGAAATGGAAAAGGAGGACCTTGGGCCAATACTGTTTATGTATTGAGAGGTACTTTAATATGTTTTGTTTTACGAACAACAGTAAGAGATAAAACACCTTACTGAAGTAAACTCCTCGACGACTACTTTTTTGAACGTCTTAGACAAAAAGGCTTTGGGCCGTTTTTTTTGCGCATTTAAGCACCTGGATTCCGGAATGCATGAGATGTGCGGAAACCATATATAAAATGGGTTTGCGAACTTAGCAGACGTTGAGAAAAAGCGGAATATCTACTGAGCAACAGATGGGTGTTCATCATGGCTAATTGCGTCTGAAATTATAAAGCTTTTTTGTCAAGGTAAGTTTTATACGCTGGTATATTAAGCTTTATTGGCTTTTTCTGTTTTCAGGTTCTTGCCGCACTCGAACCTCTCGCCGTAACTGTTGTGCGTTTCCGTTCACCTACCGCGGCAAACGATACAACAGCTGTACCAGAGTTCGATCCAAGCGGCCATGGTGTTCACTCACTTCAAGTTACGATAAAGACAAACTGTATGGTTACTGCGGCGGACGAAAAGGTGAGTGAGAGAGATAAATACATGAGTCAGTTAAGGCAATTCAATTCACATGTCCTAAAAGTGATTTTCTTTCTTCCCTGCAGCGCCTATCATACGTGTGGTACCTTCAATAACAGGTGAGTTCTATCAACAAGCAATTTTTAAATAGCACATTAAATTTTTAAATTGGACTTCTTTATTTGTAGCTTTTAAGCTATAATAAGGAAGTCCAAAATCCATGAGGAATAACGATTATTTACTTGAATTATTAAAAACCGCTGTTGGTTGGAGATTGTCCATGTCGAGTCTTATGAGATTAATTCATAATTTCTGATCTGTTAGGATCCTATGGCATAAACTATCAAGAATCAATGCTTTATTTCATTTAACCTTCTTCGCGTTTTTAAATTTTAACTACATTTTGGTTGCTTTGTAGTCCAAAGAATTGGCTGCTTTAAAGACACATTTCGCAGAGCTATTCCTCAACTGGATGGGAAAAGTCGACTTCTAAGGGGAAACTACCAACGACGAACATATGCAATTCAAAAATGCGTTCTCGAAACTGTAAAACGAGGCTTTTCAGTGATTGGTGTTCAGAATGGAGGTTGGTGTGCATCAGGACCGCGGGCTCACAGAACATTTGGAAAGTACGGACGTTCAAACAGATGTAGAAGTGGAAAGGGAGGACCTTGGGCAAATGACGTCTACAGAATTTCTGGTGAGAGGAAGACATCTTATTTTTGCAACTTTTGTTGAAAAAATCTTCATTAAAGTAAATTCTTTAACGTTTCATTTAATAAGAAAATATTTTTAAAGTCCCTATTTCTGTTCCCTGGACATAAGTGGTTGTAATTTAAAGCCTTGACCAGGACATATCATCTTATACAATATTTCATGCACCAGGCAAGGAGAAGAGAATTGAAAACAGCCCAACATAATGACAGCTCGTTATATTTGCTACTCTTGTTTGCTTATTTACACTCCTAACAACTTGATTGCTGTTTATGTAAGCTAGCGTTTTAAAGCCTACCATGAAATCGTCTGTTTAAACTTCAGTCCCCCTAATGGCTTAATCTTAACTGTGCATGACACAATAAACTCCGGTTTTTTAACGCGCACTCTTAAATCTAATGTAGGAACCTGCAGACATCGCACCATCTCAGGCGAATGTTGTGTGCCATTCATCTATCGCAGACGCAGATACAATGGTTGCGCGAGACATCGAAGCGGAAGGAAGTGGTGCTATGTCACCCCTGATTATCGAAGGAACAGACTCTGGGGGTGGTGCAGGGGAGGAACGCGATGTAAGGCCTTTCTTTCTTCCATCGTGGTTTTGTTTTTTGTTTTTATTTTTTGTTTTCTAAAGGTTTTATTATGATAAAGTATAGCACTGAGATTATTATGGGCAAAGTATTTGGTATGTTTATGTTAGGACCCTGGTTATTTACTTGCAAGAAGAACTGTTTGTCGTATTTCATTTACACAACTTCCTATAGCGAAGAAAACTCTTAATTTATATGACAGCCGTATAAAACAATATTTGATGTACTTGCAAAAACTAAAAAAAGTGATAAAAAGTGAAGGCGATTGACCTGTTTGAATCTGATTCCGTACAGAAAGTGTAAGGACATACTTCATAGTTCTGTTGAAAGCTTTCCTTAGCCTGATAAGTATTGTCATTTGACTGTATCTTAACGTACTTTTACAGCTCCACCAATCAAGGTTACCACTGGAGTTAGAAGTAAGTACACGTCTAGTCTGCTGTCCTTCACCTGTTGAGTCTAAAAAAGCTTTAATTGAGGGAAGAGTTTTTAAGTACATAAGTTTAAGTCAAGGGCTCTTTATTGATGCTTATGCGTTTTCTTAAACAAGTAAGTTTGAATTTGATTTTCTTTTACAGTCAAGCGGATTGGATGCTTCAAAGACACATCTCGCAGGGCCATTCCAGGTGTAGACGGCCGTGGTCCTCTACTTACAGGTTACTACCGAAGACGAAGCGAAGCCATCAAGAAGTGTGCGTTGTATGCTGTAATGTACGGCTTTAGGGCCTTTGCTGTACAGCATCAAGGATGGTGTGCTACTGGTCCTAGGGCTCACGTAACCTACCGGAAGTACGGAAAGTCTAATCGATGTCGAAACGGCAAAGGTGGGCCATGGGCTAATGATGTCTACATGATTTCTGGTAAGTAAGTCGTTTAGTGTTTTCAGGACCATTCAATTTTTTATTGTTATTTTCGTCGGGTAGAAATGTAGAATAAAGAGGGATGGGGCTGATAATTTCGACTTAAAGTGAGTGGGACAAACAAGAATCTGTACTCTCTGGGCTTGGCTAAACGTCGAGAACACCCCAAAAAATGAAATAATCTTGAGGTGAGTTACAAAATTTCCTCAATAACGGCAAGATGTAATTTGCGCCGTTCACCACAGCCTTGTTGGCTGATTATGGACCACAAGGTAGACCTGTATATTGTGGATCTGATTCATCCCTTTTTACAGGCACTTGCCGAAAGAGGACGGCAAAACGATATTGTTGTTCATTCCCGTTCATCTACAAGGGTCGACGGTACAACAAATGTACGAGAAGGAGACATAACCGACCATGGTGTGCTTTAACGTCGAATTACGATCGAGACAGGAAATGGGACAATTGCGCAGGTATTAGAACTTTCTATTAAAATCATTTTTGTCCATATATTCTATGAAAGATAAGGCCGTAAATAACTACTTCTGACACACTACACGCTACTGACGATTTAAAAGCAACCTGACCCTAGTGACAGGATAAATTTAAGGTTTAAAGAATGTTTGGCTGTCTGAAGAACTCCTGCCAAACAAACATGAACTTTTTATTTTTGGATTTTACTAGTTAGTTTGCTTGCTAATGAGAGAAAATACTAACATTTATTATGTCCCGTTGCAGGCCGTCGACCTGTCAAGCCGGTTAAACCAGTGGTGCGTCCGAAAGGTTAGAAAAACGATTAAAATTTTGCACGGGCAGTTGCAGATATTTGACTGATTGACTCTAAACTCGAAAATGAGCAACAGTTCTACCCGTTAAAAAAATGAAGCACCGTATTTACGTCTTTGAAAATAAAGCGTTTCTCTACATAAAAATTTGCTCACATATAGCCCTAGATGTGGTCTCAAGGTGATGGTATTAATTTTTTTTCTCTTCTATTTCCCCCCTTTATTTCCACGATCTGATTTATTGACCTCCAGATGTAAAAAAAAAAATATTTAACAAGATGTTTATTGTATTATTTCATCAAGTGGCAATCATTTGGGAAGATTTTAAACAGCGGCATGTTGAATTATAATGTAATTATTTTGAATTGTGTTATAAAGCAAATTATAAAATAACGAAGATAGTACGTGCGTTCTGATTGGTTAAAAACCTATGGTTTATTGTGCCGCTAAACTCGGGAAACTTCAAGTTATTTTATAAAAGCAATAGACCACACTTTCTTTGGCTTTACCGGCGTGATAACCCACTAGAAAGCGGCTCGTGATTTACAAGCTTTTCTCGTGTTCTCCCAACATCCCAAGTGAGCTATCACGCCGGTAAACCCATAGAAAGTGTGGTCTATTGCTTAGTGAAACAGCTCGGGTAAACAATAACAGAATATACTTTCACATAGCCTAAAGATATCATCATATTTCAGGTAAATGCACACGATTTCCCTCTACATACCGCGCTCCGATGTTTATTGATATTGACAGAAAGAACCTTTGATATACACAATGCGGAAAGGATAAACAAAGCAAGTTGGATGCTGTCTAAAACTTTTCCCACAGTACTTAGCTATTACGCTGAGCAAAATTCATCCCCCTGAGAATATCACAGAACAATTAAAGGATTACATTGAACTTACCCCCCCCCCCCCCCCTACCGCTTGCTTTTATAATTTATGTATGGTGATAAAGAAATTATTGTCCCTTAGACAATAAAAATTTTATGCTATCATAGGTATTTTTTGTTCGGGGTGAATCATATTGAACATTCCAGGAACTCTCTAGGCGATCTAACTAGTTCCCCTGGTTTTGGAAGGACTCGACATAACCGATCTTTACTTTTCTTTACTCATTCAACACCCCCCCCCCCCCCCCAACCCTGGTCCTAGCCATATATATACCTTTGATTTTTGCCCTCACCTTAAATAGGTAGGGATTCGTGTCATTGGTCTGTAATTGATATTGAGTCGAAACGATTTTTAAAGCAGCTATGTGGCCAGCCATACAGCCAAAGTTTATCCAAAGCGAAGTTTGAGTCTCTTGATTTATTTGCTGAACACCATTCCCAACAAAGAGAGCAAGCCCAAAACAATATTGTTTCTTGTTAGGGTATATTTTTTGTAGAGGGGCAGGACAAAAAGGGCTATTCAACTTAAAATCGTTATCCTTTAATTCGGGTCTCTTTGTTCCTTTCAGGACGAACTGTAAGAATCACAATTGGAGTAGTAGGTAAGTCTAAGATGGCTCGGCCCATCTTGTCTTCTCAGGATTGCCTGCTTTCTGTCCGCGAAAAAACAGTTTCTTTGGCCACTTAATAATTCATTATCGATCAACTTTTTTAGGTCAAGATAGTTGCATTTCGGTCTAGTTCTTTCTTTGCATTCACGCTTCATCAATAGCGCATGCGTATGTATTCAGCCAACATGTAGGCGTAAAATTCTTTAAAGAGCAAGGGTAGTCCTCATAAGGAGTAATGCACAGCCTTTCTTCTATTTTCTGTATTTATTTATCTAACCCCTTGTAAAGTCATCATAGCACCGTACACACATTGGAAGACTTGCTTACGTCACAATTTTAGGATTAAGCTCAACTTATGACATGATTCTTGGCTCCCTAATCTAAATTTAAAGAAACAGCGTTAACATTCTGTAAATGTTATAGCTCTCTATAGTCAAAACTGATCGACTTTCATTCTAAATTTTGCTCTTTCTTTTGCTTTAAATTTAGTACATTTAAATTTTTTAGTTTTAATCAGAGCTTAAAAGTCTAGGCTTGAGCTATAAATCCCTTACTTGTAATGCTTTTCTTTCTTAAATAGCGAAGGGCATTGGGTGCTATAGAGACACCAGTCGGCGGGCCATCTCAACTTTGGAGGGTAAAAGTCGCCTTCTTAAAGGAAATTACCGCAAGAGACTATACGCGATTCAAAAGTGTGCTTCTGCTGCCTTAAAACGAGGGTTTAGAATCTTCGCGGTACAGCATGGAGGGTGGTGTGCTTCATCAAAGAGAGCGCATCTGACTTATGGTAGATACGGAAGATCCAACAGGTGCAGTAATGGTAAAGGAGGACCTTGGGCGAACAATGTGTATGTCCTCAGAGGTAAATATTACGCACGTTAAACACTTTTTTTTTTGGCAAAGTAATATTTTGAGAAGGAAGTATTTCCTGTTAGAGATATTTCACTAACATAGCTTTTCTCTGTTCTCTACAATGCGTTAATTCTTGGCGGCGTTTTCTTTTCTCCAACCATTTCTTAAAAAGTAATCTTCGGTGTCCATCTGGCTTTTATTTTTGAGTTAGGGCATTGACAGTATTGGCGGTATTTAGATATTGACCATTAGAGATCAAAAATAACATTTTAATCAGATTAATCAACGCTTCATGAACTTATTTGCGCCCACGTTTGTCTTGTTTTAGGTTCATGTCGAGTACGTTCCTCAACTGGTAACTGCTGCATGTTCCCCTTTGTTTACCAAGGGCGAAGATACAACCGGTGTACCAGATTTAAGTCCAAACGACCGTGGTGCTCTCTCACACCAAATTACGATAGAGATAAGATATATGGATACTGTGGAGGACAAAAACGTGAGATTTAGATCATTGTTCTTAAAATGCATATCACTGAGAAAACAGGGAACAAAAAAGGAAATGGTCCATTCGCTATTACGAACTACATAATACCATGTAGCCGTCTTGACATTGTATAATTTTTCAGTACACTTTCTTCATTACAAACCAAGAGGTAGTGCTACCTCACCACGAACAATGGAACAAACTTACGTCAAGTTTAATGTTGTGGTAGACAGCTTCCCTTGATTAAGGTCCTCGGGATCAGATGCCATTAAAGATTGTCTCGCTGTTTAGTTATCGGTGAATAACAAAAACAACAACGACAATCATAAAATCATCTTGATTTAGGATATATCATCTTTATGGAAGAAATACAGGGTCGACGTAAGGTCTGATTTTAGAGTTTATCAGAACAGCATTAACCTTGAAATATTTATTTTTTTGTTTTTCAGCTGTACGACCTATCAAAATAACGACGTCTATAACACGTGAGTAATATGCTCCCGGGTTCGGAAGACACCAATCTGGATATGATTTAGTTTAGGTTTATGTCGACAGTGAATGGAAAATTAAACCTTGTACGTCTTTTACCTGTAACCCTCACTAATACAACCTCTTTTAAAGTAGCCAAAACATTTAAAGATATGATGTCCTTGACCTACGGTTTTCACCTCCAAATGTTTTCTCTCTGTCTTGGGTTAGTTCACAGAATTGGTTGCTTTAAAGACACGTCGCGCAGAGCCATTCCCATACTTGAAGGCAAAAGTCCTTTTTTGAGAGGAAACTATCAGAGAAGAAGACATGCCATAAGAAAGTGTGCCTTGGTAGCCATTAGGCGGGGTTACTCAGTGCTTGGAGTCCAGCATAGTGGCCAGTGCGCGTCAGGACCTTTGGCTCACAGAACCTTTGGGAGGTACGGACGATCCAATAGATGCAGAAATGGAAAGGGAGGACCTTGGGCTAATGACGTCTATAGGATATCAGGTAAACACTTTTTATAGTCGGCTTTCTGCCGTCATGCTCTAGCACAGGCTTACAGTTGTCAAATTTTGCTTTATTCTACACTCAAAATACACGAAAATTTATTGAACTTAAATCTTATTGACTCTTAGAAAAGACTTTGGATAAAAAGTTTTATCGTTAAAAGAAACGAAAAATAGACAAAGCCAGTGTCATACATTTGTACTAATTATCAAGCCAAACTGAATTTGCTACATCACAAAATAAATTCAATTCTTTCCACAGGGAGATGCCGACAACGAACGGTTCAGGGAAACTGTTGCGTGTTCCCGTTCGTGTATCTCAGGCGCAAGTACCGCTCTTGCACCAGTAGAGGAAGTAGCAGGCCTTGGTGTCCCGTTGTCCCAGGTTACAAAAAAGGGCAACGTTGGGGGTACTGCCGGGGAAAGAGATGTAAGTATTCAACCGCAATTTCTCTAGACCCTTAGTTTCTCCTGGTGAATAGCTGACGTTAGTCCCAGAGTTGTAGACCTGCTGACTGATGTTATTTTTACGTTGTAACATTTACATCAACCTCTATTTAATTATCTATCTTTTTTTTTCTTCAGCTCCGCCCATTAGAGTGACCCATGGAATCATTGGTAATCTTTTTTCCTGTTTTAATGATTTTTGACTCTTTTCGTTAGTTCGAACCGCCTTTTTTGAAATGTATGTATCTGCTAGCCCCACCAGGCACGTGCGCGCTACAATGGGAATTCCGGGTGGTGTACGCATTGATTTTTAGGGTGGGCCGAAAAAAGAAGAAGAAGATGCTTTTATTTAGCTAGGGTAACTCCTACAATTACAAAAACGGATATTCTTAGAGGCCCTAGATAAAAAGAAGTATAAAAATATGTTTAAAATACTTAAAACTAGCCCTAACTAAGCTAATAGAAAAATATCCTTAAAAAAGGATAAAAATTATTACAAGCTCTAAGAACGGTTCACAGGATTGGTTTAGAAAGAAAAACTAACAATGAACCCCAGCTCTGAAACAATAGAGCTTTGGGCCAACAAGAAACTATCAAATTAGAGATTCTAAAGAGGTTCTGGCCAACAGAATTTTTACGGCATGGATTATCAGCGAGTAACCATGGAAACGGTTCACTCCCTTTTATTCACAAGAACTTTTATGTTAGAGTATTTTTATTTATGTTTAAAACCTGGTGCTAATACACCTAACGATTCAATTTTGTGGAAAAGGTTAAGAAGCGAACTAAAAACAGCTACTACAAAATCTAGACCAACAACCACTGAAATCATTAATAAAAATTAAATTAAGTCATTATAAATGCCAATTACTGGTATGTAAGAACTTTGTTTTTTTTTTTACTGTGCGCGTGTTGGTGTATGTGTGTGTGCGTGTGTGTGTATGCCTTTTTTTGTAGTGGTCTATTTAAATTTTTAAGTCGGTCAGTTTTTGCACAAGCCCTTGGCTGTTTAAATGAAAACTCCCTAGTTATTCGTCAATGGAAAAATTGTTACTTAATTTAATTGTTATTTACTCTTCTACATCCGAAAGCGCACTACTTCTTACTCACACCTAGCACTTTAAATCTGTAGTCAAGCCTCTTGGTTGCTACAAAGACACCAGCCGACGTGCCATCCCACAAATGGATGGAAAAGATATTCTCGTCCGAGACTTCTATCGACGCAGACTCGATGCTATCGAGAAATGCGCTTTGGTAGCCGCAAGGCGAGGCTACAAAGTCTTTGCTGTACAACACCAGGGATGGTGTGCAACAGGTCCAAGAGCACACGTGACCTATCGGAAGTACGGACCTTCAAGACGATGCAGAAACGGCAAAGGAGGCCCATGGGCAAATGACGTTTACAGTATATCAGGTGTCATAAATGCTTTCATTATTAATTTGAGCCAGTGATCAGATAGTTATACAAGTATAATAACTCAGCTGGCGCATATTTGTTTTTCCTCGACTCAAGACAGTTAAGTCTTAATCATGCGCACAGTCTATCAGAGTAACTTGCCTTCTTTTGTTGCTATCAATTTACTATAATTTTCATTTGTATTCTGTTAATTTGATTCAACCTTATCAGGTTGTTGTTGCTATGGTTTTTTTCTTTTGTTTCATGCTACGGCGGCTAGCAGGCCTATTGCCTTAACGCATATTTCCTTTTCCCCTAACAGGCAAATGTCGAAGAAAAACAACATCACGTTATTGCTGTGCCTTCCCGTTCATCTACAAAGGTCGTCGTTATTACAGTTGTACCAGAAGAAAACACAATCGACCTTGGTGCGCCTTGACACCCAACTACGATCGAGACAAGAAATGGGGCAATTGTTATCGTAAGAAATTCTTCCTCAGATTTGGTTGATTTTAATAGATTTCCACACAATACTGTTAATGTGGAAACTAATACCTGTCTCTTCTTTTGTAGGTCGCAAACCAGTTCGCCCAGTGAGGCCGGTAGTTCCTCCTCCAAGAGGTCAGTTGTCGTTTTTTAAAACTTAAGCAACATACATGTGTGAAAAACAGACCGACATCATGAACGCGAACATATGTATGTACATTATAAGCAGGTGTATTAATTGTTGGTGCTTGTACGTAGTTGGCCAACTTTAAAATAATGCAACTTTGTTCACAGAGAAAAGTCATCCGTCTTCAGTTATACTCCTTTAAAATTTGCTTTAGCTTGATTTGTGCTATCCCTGTTTGCGTTCTGTTATAGAACTGACTTAAACAATCATGTTTGAATTTATGTACTTACAAACCATCTTTTTTTTATTTTCGTCTAGCGCGGGTTATTCGCGTCACCGTTGGATTAAAAGGTGAGTTTTACTTGTTATTGTGCCAACTATCTTCCGAGTTTCAAGAAAATTGGTGGCTTTCAAAATTAAGGTTCTGTAAATAGGCCACTTCCGAGTTCCAGAAACCCTCACTTTCAAAATGAGGCCAAGTGCACACAACCTTTCTTGTGAAAATGAGTTTTATTTGCATAAGAATGAAAAATCATTTTCATATCAAAGGCTGAGCACGTAACCTTGTTTCACTGGACGAAAAAACGGATTTACTACTGTTTGCGAAAGGTGCAAATATGTGGTAAATTTGGAGCTCCAAATTTGCATTACATTTGCGCTGTCGGCTAAAGTGTGGGCAAATACATATATTTGCTAGATAGGTATTGATACGCAAAAGTCAAGTAAATGTAATGGTTTGATACAAATTTGATACATATTTGCAGCATGGGCAAATCTTCAACATTTCTACCAGTTTACTCAAATTTGCATCCTTGGCAAAAATGACAGTTTTCACTTTACTTCAAATGCAGGCAAAAATATTGCAAAACCCCTAATTTGCAGTGGTATTTGCTCTTGTTTTTCCAGGATACCAAAAGAACACTTTTGCATGTGGTTTACTCGTATTTGCCTTAAGAGCAAAAACAATAAATTTCTAGACATTTGGCTGTATCATAAATTTGCACATTTGCATCATAATTATCCATATTTGCAAGGGGAGCAAATATAGTGAGCTGCATAACATTTGCTGACAGTCAAAGGTGATGTGCATGTGACATTTCCTATATGTTTGATCCGTTTTGTGACTAAAGTAAATTTCCAATCTCAACTGTAACATTACATTGTTACAATAAAATTTTGTACACGCTGTGAGACTCCGCCCAGAGGTCCAACCCCTTACATGCATCTTTCCTGTTAACTGTTTTATGTGCACTGTCATTTTAATATAAAGGAATCAGAAACCGGTTAATTTTTTTTGACAATTTTACATTCACAAATTTCTTCTGTTAGTCTTTTTACAGAACGAAATGACAGATAGTCTACCCTGTCATATACTTTAACTCAGGAAATCCCTATCCTTTCATACCTGAAGCATGAAAAAGGTGTCCCTTTCTGACAGCGCCCCTGGCATAAACCTTTCCCGGGCTACTAATTTAAAGCAAATACACTAATTCAAATCCACTCGTTATTAAGGTCCAGTAGTCAGATCATTGATGCACTGTATTTCCTACAGTCAGGGCCATAGCCAGTATGAGGCAAACCGTGGCACTTGCCTCTGTCATTTAAGGTTTGATCATGGCAGTGTTTTGTTTCAACGTAGTCATCATAAAGACCCTGAATAGCTAATACATACACTGCAGGGTTCTTTCTATATTTCCGACAATATTTATACTGATTCTAGAATATTAGGGGCATATATCATACGGGACTTATTTGTTGTAGTTTTGACTGACCACCTAGAGATGACTACATCTCGATGGTGGGCTTCCTAAAAATGACCACATTTTGAAAACTCAACAGCCAATACTACAACAAAATATGGTGAAACTGCTCACAATTTTATTTGAACATTAACTCAGCTGACAAATTTATGAAAGGCTAATTTTTCTTACTCTATTGTTTGCAACCCTGAGTTTAAGTTTCACTGATTTTAATGTTGATTTTGAGTTTTACTGTTCATTAAGTACTACCTATTCAATCCAAAAAGTCATAGCATTTTTGCTGGCTAGAATTCACCTGAAGCCTGGTTATTTGCTTGGGATACAAGGAGGATCTACAGGAGCTACCGGTCGAATGGTCAAATCCTACCTGACAGCCCCCCCCCCCCCCTGCACAATAAACAATGCACAGATCTTTATTGGATTACAGGAGCTCTGAGTTAGCCTTAGATCATGAAAAGTCTAGAGCTATAAAGAAAAAACTAAGGTGGTGAAACAAATTAACATGCAGCCTTTAAACTTCTGGACTGGGTTGCTCAAAGATGGGTTAAGATAACACAAGGTTGGGTCCAGTGGTCAGATCATTTACTGCATTTTTTGTACATCATACTAAAAAATCAAATTTGGTCCGAAATAAAAAGTTTTGTGGATTTCAAACTCAGTGTTGTGATTATTCACTTGTACATAATTTCCTCATGGCCATGCATTTAACCAACAAACTTAATTCAATTTAAAACCAACAATTTTAGTTTAACCGGTATTTGTTGTAGTTTTGACTGCCCACCTAGAGATGACCACATCTCGATGGCCGGCTTCCTAAAAATGACCACATTTTGAAAACCCAACAGCCAATACTACAACAAAATATGGTGAAACTGCTCACAATTTTATTTGAACATTAACTCAGCTGACAAATTTATGAAAGGCTAATTTTTCTAACTTTGTTGTTTGCAACCCTGAGTTTGAGTTCCACTGATTTTAATGTTGATTTTGAGTTTTACTGTTCATTAAGCACTACCTATTCAATCCAAAAAGTCATAGCAGTTTTGCTGGCTAGAATTCACCTGAAGCCTGGTTATTTGCTTGGGATACAAGGAGGATCTACAGGAGCTACCGGTCGAATGGTCAAATCCTACCTGACAGCCCCCCCCCCCCCCCCCCCCCACCCCTGCACAATAAACAATGCACAGATCTTTATTGGATTACAGGAGCTCTGATTTGGCATTGGATCATGAAAAGTCTAGAGCTATAAAGAAAAAACTAAGGTAGTGAAACAAATTAACATGCAGCATTTATCCTTCTGGACTGGGTTTGCTCAAAGATGGGTTAAGATAACACAAGGTTGGGTCCAGTAGTCAGATCATTTACTGTATTTTTTGTACATCATACTAAAAAATCAAATTTGGTCCGAAATAAAAAGTTTTGTGGATTTCAAACTCAGTGTTGTGATTATTCACTTGTACATAATTTCCTCATGGCCATTTAACCAACAAACTTAATTCAATTTAAAACCAACAATTTTAGTTTAACCGGTATTTGTTGTAGTTTTGACTGCCCACCTAGAGATGACCACATCTCGATGGCCGGCTTCCTAAAAATGACCACATTTTGAAAACCCAACAGCCAATACTACAACAAAATATGGTGAAACTGCTCACAATTTTATTTGAACATCAACTCAGCTGACAAATTTATGAAAGGCTAATTTTTCTAACTTTGTTGTTTGCAACCCTGAGTTTGAGTTCCACTGATTTTAATGTTGATTTTGAGTTTTACTGTTCATTAAGCACTACCTATTCAATCCAAAAAGTCATAGCATTTTTGCTGGCTAGAATTCACCTGAAGCCTGGTTATTTGCTTGGGATACAAGGAGGATCTACAGGAGCTACCGGTCAAATGGTCAAATCCTACCTGACAGCCCCCCCCCCCCCCCCCCCCACCCCTGCACAATAAACAATGCACAGATCTTTATTGGATTACAGGAGCTCTGATTTGGCATTGGATCATGAAAAGTCTAGAGCTATAAAGAAAAAACTAAGGTAGTGAAACAAATTAACATGCAGCATTTATCCTTCTGGACTGGGTTTGCTCAAAGATGGGTTAAGATAACACAAGGTTGGGTCCAGTAGTCAGATCATTTACTGTATTTTTTGTACATCATACTAAAAAATCAAATTTGGTCCGAAATAAAAAGTTTTGTGGATTTCAAACTCAGTGTTGTGATTATTCACTTGTACATAATTTCCTCATGGCCATTTAACCAACAAACTTAATTCAATTTAAAACCAACAATTTTAGTTTAACCGGTATTTGTTGTAGTTTTGACTGCCCACCTAGAGATGACCACATCTCGATGGCCGGCTTCCTAAAAATGACCACATTTTGAAAACCCAACAGCCAATACTACAACAAAATATGGTGAAACTGCTCACAATTTTATTTGAACATTAACTCAGCTGACAAATTTATGAAAGGCTAATTTTTCTAACTTTGTTGTTTGCAACCCTGAGTTTGAGTCTCACTGTTCATTAAGTACTACCTATTCAATCCAAAAAAAGTCATAGCATTTTTGCTGGCTAAAATTCACCTGAATCCTGGTTATTTGATCTTGGGATACAAGGATGAAGAGAGGGTCCCCCCCCTTAAAAAATGAACAGACCCCTACTGGGTTACAGGAGCTCTGAGTTGGCCTTGGATCATGAAAAGTTGTAAGCTATAAAGAAAAAACTAAGGCGGTGAAACAAATTAACATGCAGCATTTATTATCCTTCCAGGCTGGGTTGTTTAAAGCTGGTTAAGATAACCCAAGGTTAGTACGAAATATGAATTCAGATATGACAGTTTTAAAAACAAATTCATTTGAATTCCTTTTGTCTACAATTTGGTGATTTGATACTTAAAAAAAAGGGAAAATTATCTGACAAAATGCTTTTGATTAAAAGGAAAAAGAAACGCAGGTTAAAATCTAGCACTGGGTTAGTGCTAATCGGTCTTTGGAACAACTGGGCCCCGGTCTTTTTTTGGGTCCAATTCTAAATCACATAACCACTTCGAAGTGAGTCAATGGTACATAACCTGGGCATGTGTTACATTCCCCTTCTGTCATTTGATAATAGTAAAGCCTAGGGTCGCACAATGGGCAGGGATCTCCAATTACTAAAACTAAAAATTCAAAATGACACAGTAACTGTTGTATACAGTTACAGAGGGCCCACACTACCTCCCCTTTACATTAAGTAAATACACTACAACAAATCTACTGGACAAAGGTCCAGTAGTCAGATCATTTACTGTATTTTTTCTACATCATAATATTATTATTAAAAAGCTAACAATAACAAGGCCACCCACAGTACCTTAAATTTGGTAAAAAAAAAAAAAAAAAAAGGTTCTGTGCATTTCAAAGTCAGGGTTGAGATTATTCACTTGTACACAATTTCCTCATGGCCATTTATTCAAGAAAATTCACATCAAAACTGACAATTTTGTTCTTACCGCTATTTGTTCTAGTTTTCACTGACTATACCTAGAGATGACCACATCTTGATGGTAAGCCTCCTAAAAATGGCCACATTTTGAAAGCCCAACAGCCAATACTACAACAAATGGTGAAATTGCTTTGTATTTCATATCATTTGTGAATAGAAACTCAGCGCAGACATGAATGAATAATTTCTTTGCTGCTCTTTACAACCCTGATTTTGAGTTCAATATGATTTGTCTTTTTAAAACATAATATCTGAGGCATATTTCTTAAGCTATATGTCAGTGCTAGTGAGCAGTCATGGACTGCTGTTTTGAAGGGGCATCCGATAGCAAGATAGCCTTTCCAAAATCAATGAGCATTGGGTAGTACATATTGTTTACCTCTGTAAGAATAATGTTGTCACTCTTTATATCTCTGTGGGGAAACCTGTATGAGTGCAAATGTTCTATAGCTTCACACAATTTCAGTACATTATGTTCCCGCAGAACACTGTGAAAGGGACATGAATTTCCTTAGCAGGGCAAAGCACAAAGAACAAGAAAAATAATATTGTAAAGATGGTAAAAATATAACCCAAGGAAGTACATGTGAGGTTTCTGTTTTGTGACATTTACCCCAAACAGATGGGGTATTGATGGATGCGAGCATTCAGTATATAAGCTTCAATTCTGTCATCTTGTGAAGAGGAAAAAATGATTACTGTAAATAAATTGAGACCCACTGGAATACCCCTGTAGCATTTCTTCATGCACAGACCACAAACAGCTTCCCCATGTTGAACCTGTATTTCATTGACCTCTTTATCTTTTGGAGAGTTCAGGTGATGCAACTCAATTTCAAGAACATTGGAAATAACTCCAGTACCACTCAAGGAAAAATCTGAAACAAATACACAAAAAAGTCACTAAACCCACTAAAAATAACTGTTAATTCTACCTTTATTGATAATATTGTGAAATTAAATGAATTGTGTTACTTGTGTTGCCATTATCTTTATGAACATTATAAATACACATGTGGCACATTTTAGCATTTTTTACCTTTTGACTCAGCTTACATGTACAGCTGTATCATTATAAACTATTATAAACAAAACAACCTTGTATATGAAAACATGACAAAACAAAACAGAAAAAAATGACAGTAACGTACAGGGTGCAAAGAAAGTCATTTTTACAGCTTGCCATTCGGGCAAGCTGAAGCTAACATTTACTAGCCCAAACGTCATTTCAACTACCCACAAAATTTTTGATTTAACAGTTCTTCTGTAAGGTGAATTCCTCAAACTGCATTGTACTTGCCCGTCGGGCAAGTGAAGAACAGAATTTACTAGCCCGATAGCAAAATCCGCTAGCCCCGGGCTATCGGACACTACTTTATGTTTAATGTTCATTTTTAATGTTATACACGGCATTCATGAAAAACAGGTTTTAGTTAGATTAGTTGTAGTCAGGTTTTGAATTTTGTTTAGGATAGTTAGGTTATTTTTAATTTTTTAAATTCCTGATGGATTTTACCGTGTTTAAATAAAGATTGACTTGACTTGACTTGACTTTCTTTGCACGCTGAACGTATATAAAATAAAGGCTCCACCCTACCCCTGTCAAAATCAATGGTACATGTACAGGTATTACGCTCAATATGTCAATATAGCGCCAGAGGTAGTATAAATTACTCAAGCAATTAATCTTGAGCTACTTCTGCCAAATACCAATAAATTAGCATTTTAACATTGCATAACTACATATTTTGCTGACTTAACACCACTTAAATTTTTCAACAAGGCTTTTTTCAGCTGGATCACTACCACATATACGCACGCGACACGCGTGCTCATACATGCTCCAAATGTAAATATGGATGCAAATGTCGTTTATTCCCGGTTATAACATAGATGTGGCAGTAGAAGCACGATATACAAAGCAAAATACATCGACTTTACCTTTTAAATTTCGAACATCCTTGAGAAGAAATCCAGCAACATAGGCAATCTCTTCCTCCCGCCAAATCGCCAAAAGACCGCGCGCCCGATTTCCCAAGGATTTGCGCCTCAGTGGTGCTGGTCAGCGACAGTCTGCCTAACCGTTCGAGAACGAGGCACAACAATTGAAATTCGTCGACCGTTAACGCGTTCCACTGCCATCGACTTGCCATCAGCTTTTACTTCGTACGTTTAACGCCATATTTATCAAGAAGTTTCGAATTTTCCTTCTTTGTGGGGTTGACTGTCGAGTATGGAGGAATCGGCTAGTCTTATTTGTTCGAATTTATCGAACGAATGTGTCCTCGAAGAACTTATAAAAATAATCGCTCGAACTCGAGGGAACTGCATACTTATAGATCCTTCGACGAAAATCCACCATGAAAGACATCTAGATATCTCCATCGGCGACGATCAAGTAGTAACGAGTGGATCCAAGAAAAGCAGCCGTTAGTACTTAGTAAATAGATTTCGGTGAATCGATGCTGTTTTAATTAGCAGACATTGTAAAACTAAGAAGAGGCAGGAGAAATGTTGAGGACAAACAAATGCTGAGGGAGCAACTAATCGGGAGTAAAAGAAATGCTCAGTAAGTATAAGAAAGTTCGTTGTTACTGTTAAGCCGCTAATGATGCTATTTGATAATACCTACATTTGCATTCCAATATTCAGTAATCAACAAGGACCACCCCTACTCCTGAAACTTTATTTGTCCTGTTGTTGTAAAAAATACTGTAATCTTTTGTTTGGTTGTTCTCTTCAGATAAATGGTCTTGGAAAATTTAATAAGAATTGAAGCAAGCGTTAATTCCCCTCTATTAGGCCAAAATTAACCTTATCCTCTAGTGCCTACTTTCTCCAAAGGCTTTTCCAAAATTTAAAAGGGGAGTAAAGGCAGTGACTGCCATGGTGCTGAAAACATAGTGTAGCTAGAATTTAGATCATGGTACCCTGCTTTCACTGATTGCTTTTTATGATCACCCCATGTAAGGGATTCTGGAATCCGGGAAATTTTTGCTTATGGAATACAGAATTCGGGCAATTTTTGTTGCGGAATCCTAAATTCTGAGCTTTGAAACCTGAAATACAAGTCAAACGATTGGAATCCAGAAACCAAGTAATCCACTGAAAAAGGTTCCGGAATCCGCAGCGTGGAATCCAGAATCTAAAACTGTCTTGGATTCTCTCATATGAGGCAATTATAGTATACTGTATTTATTCGAACAAGCGCCCAACCTCGAATTATCGCCCACCTCGAATAAGCGCCCATCCCAAAGGCAGAAAAAGTTAATAAGCGCCCAGCCTCGAATAAGCGCCCACCCCACCCCACTCCCTCCCACACAAACTCAAATAAGACATAATAAGAGACCCTCCCGAAGACGGAGTTTTCTTCAGAGTATTTTACAGATTGGGCTGAAACCTTGCTTTGTTACTTCTTCGCTTTTTGTTATTACCATTTATTATTTTGTAGCAAAATAAACATACTACACTTGCTGAGAATGGCGAAAATTTAATAAGCGCCCAGCCTCGAATAAGCGCCCACCTCGAATAAGCGCCCACTATCAAGGCCCAAAAATTTAATAAGCGCCCAGGGCGGTTAATTGAATAAATACGGTAATTAAACTTTTGTTCCCAAGATACACTGTAAGTGATGGCAATATTGCAGAAGAAGCAGGTTCATGAAGTTTTAAGTAATATGTCAATAATGTTGTTATGGTAGTGATGTAGTGGGACACTCACTATAAAATTAATACAATGATTTACCTGGAGTCAATTGTCTTGTTACAAAAGGGTTTCTCGCATTCATTTTTTCGTTTTGTTTTTGCTCAAAGAAGGTCTTAGTTTTAACAGGTACAGTGTAATCAGGATTATGATGACCGCTTGGGGTTAGATTTGAGACATTAAAGTTACGAGCCAGCAATTTGTTTAAACTAGTTAATTTTGATATCAGTTTTTAAACTCAGGAAATAAGTAAGTTTAGTCACCTAGTGTGACTGAGCCAGTAATAATACATGTAATATCTAATAGCAACCTTTTTTGCTATAAAAGGCTAGAATATTTAGACAGAAAAGGACAATAGTATTTTTCATGACAAGCATCTACAGCTTTAGTTTCAATATTAATGGTCTCAATTATGTATAATTTCTGTTTGTTGCAGAAAAAGCTGAAGAGACAACCCTTTTCCAGTCAACCTCTATTTCGAAGAAGGATTGTTGTAAGTTCAAAGCTTGTATAATTGTGGAGTACATGTCTTCAGAGCAAGGCAATACAGACCAAGGAGATGACAAATCCGAGAAAAGTGCTTTGCAGGAGGCCTCTAGCATGGAGGAGTCAACAACTTAGCCTGTAAAAACCTCTTTGCCAAGCTGAACAGTAAAGCAAAATTAAAACAGTCACATGTAAGCTTGTCATTACTCAATGACGATAGAAAGGACGAATAGCTTCTCCTCAGAGCAGGAGGCACCAGATAATGCTCCTGAATTTGCTTTGTGATAAGGAAATATAAGTTAATCCAAGGCTCTTAAAGAAATTCCAGATTATTTATGACTGGTCATACTTACAGGTACATGTACATGTAGCTCTGCAAATACAGTAATCCTTTAATCACTCTCTGTTTATGACACTGTTTTTTAGAAAAAGATAAATCTGTGTAAACAGTACAAATCCTGATGGTGTTGATTTGTCCTGAGAATCTGGTGGCAGGTAGATCAAATTGGTTGATGTGATAAATTTTTCATTAGAATCCTTTGGCTATTGTTTGCAAGTAATGTACCAGTCAGCAGGTTAAAAAGGCCAATTAAATTGTACATATGTTTCTTTTAAATCTGTTTGCTTAACTGCAGGCATTTGAGTTCTGCTGGCACCACTTCACAGTACATTTGTACCGATTACAGCAATTGCAACTGACCTGCTTGAACAAAAAAACAAAACAAATTTAGGTACACCCTGCTTTTTGTCATGATTTATTACGGAATTTTGCAAAGGATTGCAACATGACTCAAGAAAAAGAGTAATGAGAGACAGCAGTGTAGTTATTTTGCAGGCTAGCCAGATCAACCTTTTGTACTACATGTACATGTATACTGAGTTTAAAATAATTATTAGCTTCTTTCATTGGGACCAACTACAGTGACAATGGTAATGTTGACATGCTGTGGAATACTTATAGCTGGTCATTACTTTCATGACCCTCAATTTTCTTAGAACGGGGCAAGTACTAGAAGCTCCGGCTGGTACTTCCTCTAAGAGCATATCCAATACCATACAGGAACCATTAGCAACGAAAATGAAGTTAAAGAAGTCTGATCTGAATTTGAATAGCTATATGTACCTAAACTATTTCTTAGTTTGCTAAATGCTATAACACAGTTGTTATACCAGCAAAAATTGTAAATTGGTAGCAAGAATTAGGCCTTTCATGCTAATAGAGCCTAAAGGAAAAAATGCCACCAGAATCAAATTTTGTTTAATCTGTAAATAGCAATAAATACGAAAATACTAATTATTTATTAGAATGGGTGTCTTGAGGGTTCCATTTCGTTGAAACAGGATTTGGTCCTTAGATACAAAAGTTTAAGTAAGAAATAGTCTTGTCATAAGTAAATATTGGTCCAAGGGTGAAAGGATTTTTAACCTGTTTCTGAGTTGCAAAAACCTAAAGAACTGAAATAGGTTTGAGGCAACTCTGAAACACCTACAGCTGTATGTAGAATATCTTACACATTTAGATGAAGAACACTTTTCTTATAATATTAATAGTTAGTAATGATCTGATAGAGCATAGAGTGGAGACAAGTAAACATCAACGAACAGTAAAATTGGGAATTAATATGAAGAGCTGTATGTACAGCTTTATACTGTAGTTTGTAATGTCTGTAATAATGTGTAAGCCACTTTGGTTTATGGAATAAATCATTTGAACATTAATGGGAGGTCACTGCTAGAATTTCTTTCAGTAACTTTAATGTTTGATTAATTATGGCCACTTGTTAAGAAACTGAAGTGAGCCATATTATAATTTAAGATATTTTTAAAATTTTATCGCATTTGCTACAACCCAAGCAAACTCGTTTAAACCTTGGAATTTACATTAATTTGCTACTGGAGAAAACATGCTCAATTTTATGGGTTTGATGACATTTGCTAACCAAATTAAAGTCAGAATTTGATTACATTTGCTACCTGAGCGAAAAATTGTACAATACTAACAGTTTGATCAGATTTGCTGCCCAAGCAACTTTGTTCAAAACTTGACTTTTGACCACATTTGCCGCTACAAGCAAAATTTTGTGTTTGATCAAATTTGCACACCCTAGAAAATTTGTTCAAAGTTTAGGTTTGCTAACATTTGCTTCGTGAGCAAACATGTTTAATACAAAGAGTTTGGTTACATTTGCCATGCAAAGCAATCTGGTTCAATTATGGAAATTTGATCACCCATGATAACCCAAGCAAACATTGTTCAAATTAGATACTTCGCTCACATTTGCAAAGCTGCGTAAACGTTCTGAAAATAACAGGTTTACATGCTTTTACATCTAAAGCAAAAGCTGTGCAAAACAGCAGATTTGCGCTATCATTTGCGTAATGTGCAAATATAGTTCAAAGAAACATATTTGCCTACACATTTGAACCATCTGCAAATGACCCTCAAATCCATGGCTGCCCATTATCTTTGCACCAAGATGTAAATGTTGTGCAAATGTGGCATTTACCGTCATTGCTACGGATAGCAAATCTAGTGCAATATCAGTCTTTGCTCTTGCGCAAAATTGTGCAAATGTGGTATTTGCTACACATTTGCTGTAATTTGGCTACCCTAGTAAATCCATTTTTTCGTCCAGTGTTTTGAAACAGGGGCGCGGTTAACTAGGAAATGGCCTATTCCAGTTCTGCTAAAATAGTGCGCACATTTTTACAGTCCGTGGCGCAGGATCTGAGCGTAGCCGGTACTGCAAATGTCAATTTTCAGTCAGGCATACGTTTTAGGGTGTACACGTTCTTGCGATGTAACCTAACAAAAGAGAGTTGCAAAGAAGATGCAAAAATAAAAACATTTTTGGATCAACTTTTGCTCAGTGGTGTATTGTGTTTCTTTCTGTCCCACGACAACAATTTGGCTATAACTGACAATTGTCCTGATTGTAACGTGATTAATGCAGTGAACGTTTTAGCCTCACTGTTCAAGGCATTCAGACTGTGTGGCGACAGAAGGTACAATTTACTCACTTCTGAGCAATGATTTCAAGCGTTTACATTCATACTTGCTTTTTGTTTACTTCAAGTTGGCACTAACTCCAGTTCTTGAAAAGGGTATGAAACAGAGTGTAATGTAATTAACGACACCAGATCGACAGATCGCATTCATCGTTAAAAGGATATGTCTTTTTGCATCTAATTATCGGGTTGTAGTTGCTCAACTCCTCTTGTTCACATTTTAGCCCAAGGACTGGGCTGCTACAGAGACACAAAGCGCCGAGCTATAGCCACAATGGAGGGAAGAAGTCGTCTGCTAAAAGGTCATTACCGACGAAGACAAGATGCGGTACGAAAGTGTGCCTTAGCTGCATACAAACGAGGCTATAAATTGTTCGCAGTGCAACACGGGGGATGGTGTGCAGCATCGCGTACTGGTTACCGAACATACAGGACCTATGGAAAATCCAACAGGTGCAGAAATGGCAAAGGAGGACCTTGGGCAAATGATGTTTATCTTTTAAGAGGTAAAAATAGTTCTTACAGCAACGTTTGCTTTATTGCATAATTTTTTTACTTTTCATTCAAGGAGTATTCGTTTCGCTCTGGGAAGTATCCGGGTACTCCGTTTCTAGTAACTTTTACATTACTAAGTGTAACCTTTTATGCCCCAGCAATTTTCACTTATAATTATAAATTCTCCATACTGATCTCCATACATTTCCTTGAAGAACTAGTTGAGAGAATTTATTTAAATATCAAAGCATTTGCCCTTTGGTGATCATTATATTAATTCTCATAACCTTTTCTCTTGATTATGTATTGATATTGTTAAGAGAAAATTGATGTTAGTCTGTGACTTAAGGGGTTAAATCAGTCAACGGTCGGTCACCCTCCCACTCTCCCTTCATCTACAAACGCTCTGGTGATTTCACAAGTAGCCTTTTTAAAAGGAATGATCTGACAGTTACTTTTTTGGGTTCTTCAGGTTCTTGCCGTACTCGAACCTCTCGCAGTGACTGCTGTGTATTTCCCTTCATCTACCAAGGCAGACGATACAACAGCTGCACTAGAGTTCGATCCAGGCGACCATGGTGTTCACTTACTTCAAGTTACGATAAAGATAAACTGTATGGTTACTGTGGAGGAACAAAACGTAAGATTTCATTTCTTACCGGCAGTTGGGTTAATGTGAATAAATAATTAGATCCTCATCATTATCAACGGCCTTACATTCTAAGCCATAAAACATAAACCACTCAGTAAATCGATCGTTAACAACTCTTTTGCCTAAATCAACTTATAGCTAATAACAAGACACGCCGTAATAATGTTTTAATAAACATTTTGTCTCTTTTTAGCTGTGGTTTCTATTAGAATAACAACAACAATATCACGTAAGTACCTTTATTTTGTTTTCTTCTTCCTAAAAAAAATATATTTTATTTGGTTTAAAGAGCTTATTCCTTTCTCTTCTTCTCCTTCTTCTCTTTTTTCGAAATAGAGGCGATAGTTTAAGTTACTCCCGCGTTTTTGTCTGTTCTATAAACACAAGTTATCACCGTTATTTGGCTTAATAGTATCCAAAATAAGATGACTTCTTTTGCCAAGTAATGGTAAAATTAATTTTTTCTACTTAGCCGCTTTCAGGGAATTATGATTTCTTACATGAAACTTTCTGAATACAATGCTGTAAGTTTATTTCTCCATTAAAGTTCAAAGAATTGGCTGCTTCAAAGATACATCCCGCAGAGCCATTCCACAGTTGGATGGAAAAAGTCGACTTCTAAGGGGTAACTACCAGCGACGAATTAATGCTATTGAAAAATGTGCTGCTGAAGCTGTAAAGCAAGGTTACATTATCATTGGTCTTCAAAATGGCGGATGGTGTGCATCAGGACCTCGGGCTCACAGGACATTTGCAAAGTATGGCCGATCAAGCAAGTGCAAAAATGGCAAAGGAGGGCCTTGGGCTAATGACGTCTATAGGATTGTAGGTAACTAACAATTAAACATGAGGTTTAGCTGAACAAGTAAAGCATGCGGTGTTAGGCTTAACAAGGGCCTGTTCCAGCTAAAACCCTGAATCGTATTTTGGCTTGCAAGTATTTTTGCCGAACGTGTTTCAAATCGGTACCATGTGCCAGAAAGCGAAAAGTAATGAACAGAGCTGATCTATGTCCTTCGGACTTCTAAAACTGGATCGTGATAAAGAAACAATATAGGTATCCTTAAATATGCTTTCTATTTCAGGGAAATGTAAACTTCGCACGAAAGAAGGATACTGCTGCCTGCCATTTACATATCGTGGGCGTCGGTACAACCGCTGCGCAAGGACTCGTCGCGGAAAAAAATGGTGCGCTATTGCTCCTAACTACAACAAAAACAAACTGTGGGGGTACTGCAGAGGAGGAAGTCGCCGTAAGAATGAAGCAGTTTTCTTTATTGTTTGTGCGTGTGGTACATTGTTTGTAATAATTTCATTTTTTCCAACGTTTGGTTAATTCTTTTTATTCTGTTTTTCATTCTTTTCAGCAAAACCAATACCTGTAACACCTGGAGTTATAAGTGAGTGATTCGTGCTTGACAAAAGTGCTGCTTTTCATGATAGATATCCCAACTAATGATATGTATTTTTCCCATAAATTGCTCGTAGTTAATTGGTTCTTGTTTTCGACTCTTGCTGTAATGTTGACGGAACAATAAGCTAATTAATTCTTGCGTTCTTTAAGGTTACTACACCAAGTTAATGATCTTGGACATAATTCTATCTGTTTCAGAGTTATTGGTCAAAAAGGATCCCACCCTCAGAAATCAATTAGATTTTTTTGGCTTGTTTGCGTTTATGTTCGTTTGTTTTCTTCTGGTGGAAAAGAAAGAAATGCCTGAATACATCCAAATCGCTGGTTCTATTACAATGCCTTATCCTCTTGACTTAGTTTACCTATGAAACTCACTGTGATTATTTCGAAATTTCTCAGTTAAATCAATTGGCTGCTACCTAGATGCCAGTCGAAGATCTATTCCAGGGTATGATGGTAAAAATATTCTTATCAAAGACTATTACCGGAGACGAGCAGACGCTATTTTGAAATGTGCTCTGGTTGCTCTGAGATTTGGTTACCGAGCCTTTGCTGTACAGCATCAGGGATGGTGTGCTACTGGTCCAAGAGCTCACGTGACCTACCGAAAGTATGGACGGTCTAATCGATGTAGAAATGGCAAGGGGGGACCATGGGCTAATGATGTTTACATTATATCTGGTAAGGCCGATGTTTGTGAAGCAGAACACCCTTCATAAGGCAAAAATTAGAGCGACTGTTAAGGTGTCTATCGTTTTTTTTAAGGTTGAGTCAAAATGAGGTATAAACGATGCAAGTATGATCAAACCATAAAAATTGCTCTATATTATTGAAAGTCAACCCAGAAAAATATCCCTGTGGATGATCGAATGAAAGAGGTGCAAATAATATTTAACTGATGGTTCAAATCAATAACAAAAAAAAAAGCAAGAATAAATTTATTCTCCGTCATGGGATGAGCAAGGGTCGTTGTTGTTACGCTTTATGCACTGCACAGGAAAAGCACCTTTAGACAATCATACACACTGTTTATTCACTAGATTGAGAAAACATTGTCACTTAAAAATTATAAACGATAAGATAAGACTAAAGAGTTCCCTGGCTTGGAAGTGTCGATTAAGCGTGTGCGAACGAGTAGTCATCCTCATTTTAAGTACTGGAAAAAGAGAAAAAGTATGAAGCATTCTGTGGAAAATTGTGTTTACCAGCTATGTGGCTTAAATAGTAATAGGTCATTACAACTGTGGAACATCGCGGTTGTCAGCAATGTGGCCACGGGAAACCTTGTATGCACAGGTCAAGGTATGGTCTTGAAAACTAGAAGCGCTTTGAACACTGGGACCTCTTGACGATATAACCTAAACTAGTGGAGAGCTTTGAATTATTTTTAATGCTGGTTAACGTGCGTATACCCCAGATTTATATGGTCTCATTTGTCGGGTGTACTTTTCGAGTGACGTTTTTATTGAAGTGTATATTATGTGGAATGCGCGTTACTTTGTATCATACTTTTACCTTATATTAAAATTTCTTTTCTTTTTGTACTTAAAGGAACCTGCCGAAAGAGAACGACGTCAAATTACTGCTGCGTCTTCCCATTCATTTATAAGGGTCGCCGTTACAACAGTTGCTCTTCCAAAAACAGCAATCGGCCATGGTGCGCTTTGACACCAAACTATGATCGAGACAAGAGATGGGGTAGTTGTACCAGTAAGTTCAAAAGTAAAAGCGGTAGTTAAGTTGTCAAAAAACGATAATAAAAGTGTATAAGGAAATCATTCGGATAAAAAACGACTGAAAGACTCTTTCCATTTCTTTATTAAAGGACATCCGATTAAGCCCATCAGACCAGTCAGACCTGTCAGACCAGTCCGTCCTGTTCGACCCGTACGTCCACTTCCACTTCCAAGATTACCCTCCGGAAGTAAGTAATTTTATGTGCTTTTTAAAATTTTAAATTTATCATTGTTATCGTTGAGTTGATCTTCTAACAAACTAAACACGTCCATTATTTCTTTGTAGTTTTTGGATTTTAGCCCCCGAAGTGAAACATCCCTTGATTTTGAAATGTTTGACGAAAGCTGCTAAGCTTATACATTAAAACCAACTAATGTGAGATATCTCTTTGCCGTTTAAGGGTTTCATTTCACTGATATTACACTCATATTTCATAATTCAGCATTTCATACTTCACCTTTCATGGTTCATTTATTTTGTTGTTCGTTTTTTTTCTTTCTGCTCTTGCAGTATACTGTAATGTATGTAACATCTTGTAACGATGCAAAAAAAAAAAAAAATCTGCAACCTAATCTCTTATTTTGAAAGGTGTATCGCATATTCCTGTTACCGCTGACATTGCGTTCTTGATTGATGGCTCCCGCTACGTTGGTCGACGAAACTTTCACTTCGAAAAGGCATTCATCAAATCAATTGCTCGTCGTTTCACAATCAGCCGACATCAGTCACACATTGGAGTCGCAACTTATGGCAACAGGCCACATCTTGGCATGAGATTTAACCAGCACAGCTCTCTGAGATTGGTGGAAAGAGCATTGAATTACATTCGGTATCCGAACCAGTACGGAAGACGTGTTGATCTAGGATTAAGAGCCTCTGTACGATATTTCTTCCCTCGAAAATACAAATATTCCTTTGTGCGCAGGATTCTGGTGGTGGTGGTCAGTGGAAAGCAAACTGGGCGATCGTCCTTCGTAATCAACAGCCTTCCATCAAAGTTCAGGTTAGTTAGCCTTGCTAATTAACCCTAGGGGAAACCCTGTCTTAACTTAATATCTATTGAAAATTTAAACAAGGTTTATGAACCAAAAATATATAGTTCAAGCATGTTATTTTTTTTTTCAAAAACGTTCGGAGCAAACAAGAAACATAAATACCTATTGTTTAAAAACTTTTAAGTTCTCATCTTGGAGACGTACATTTTTAAGATTCTATCCCACCAACATGGCAGTTATCCACAAAACTGGTCCTTATTTATCTACCTCAAGGAAACATTTTCCAGGTGACTTTCAAGAGAATCACACCGGGTTAAGCGATTCCTATTATTAATTAAATCGCAGAAAACTGAATGTTTCGGCACTTCTTAATTTTCTATGCATTTCTAGAAGTGCTGAAGAGTGAAGATCGTTGAGCTGTAAATTAGCATAGTTTACCCTGTAACTTATTAGTAAGCGCTGATCCAATGTCGTCGTGCATGATTGTGGTTGACTATTTTATTGGGGCGAGTGAGTAGACCACAACATGAGACCGAATTGATGTCCAACTGGTTGTGGTTCAGTTTACTTGTGAATACATTCCCCTCCCCACTATTGTTCGCTGCAAGGTTATTCACCTATCTTTCTATTTTACACAAAGTACTTTTATGACACGTACCTTCGGTTTGTGTTTACAGGCGCCTAGGAGTGCAGGTTTATGTCGTTTGTGTTGGGCGCATTGACCACAGATACCTGCGACCCATTACCTACCGAAACAGACACGTGTATGTTGTACGTTCCTACAGGAGTCTAGTAACCAGAGCTGGCTCCATAGCGAGAGCCATTCACCAGGAAATGGTACGTAACAGTTTAATAACGACAATAACAACGTAAACAACGTAATTAAAAACAGAAGTAGAACGTAACGACAATAACAACATCAAAACTAATGTTAATAACGGTAGTGGAATAACGATAATAACAACATCAACAACAATATTAATAACAGTAACAGAAGTGGTGGTACGTAGTAATAAGGACAGAAATTTTGAACGACCCACAAAATCTCACGTCCGACGTCCAAGAACCCACATGTTTCATATTTCAGTAAAACTTTAAAATTTCTTTGGTATTTAATTTTATTTTAATCCTGTTTGGATGATGCTTTTTACTTGCAGCGTATCGAACAAGAGCGATACCGGGATCAACTGTTGTCCAGCCTCCACCAAAGTGTTGTTCGCCCCTTAAATAGAACCGAGGAGGACTGGAAACGTGACAGTGCAACACTTGACAGTTTCTCTAGGCACCGAAATGGAACGGATTTGGAAAATTTCCCTTGAAGTCTTAAACAGCTTTTGTGGCAGCTTTAAAAAGGTCTCTTAAAATACAGTAGTGATTACGGTATAAAGAACAATTAAAACTTACAAGACCTTTTAATTTAGATATGTTATCAGCATATTGAGTTGAACAAATAAAGTCCTTTTAATAAATGCTTATCAGAATTCCCGAAAGTAATTAGACTGGTATCTTTAACGTAACTTCTATGCGTTAATCAGCAGTTCTAGAATCGAAGTTTATATCCTTTATACTGTTAACTGCTTGTTTTAGTCCACGCCATACAGATAGGCCAAAGCACAGAGGAGGGGGAGGGGGGTTCAGAGGAAGACTGAGAGCAACTGCCCTACGCAGGTTTTTGCCGATTGAGACACAATACTTGGTTGATGAGCTTGCGCTAAGAGGATTTTGTTTTTGCCATTAGAGAGTTTAAGCAACGAAGTTTTCGAGCGACGCACGTCGACCGGAAGTGGACTTTTTGTACTTTTAAGACGAGATCTTTTAACAAATTTTTGGGCGAATCGTCTCTATAATGGTGGATTTCCACTGTCGCGTAATGTGTACGTGCGTGTACACGCAGGTAAATTTTATTCGCGTGAATAGAATACAGGCAAGACATAAAGTATTGAGTTTAAACGGGAAGTTGAGCGAGGTTCAGCTTTTACACTGTAAAAACAGACCAGTTATGGTAACTATATTAAAAGGTTATAACCAGTTGCAAAAGGTAATTTTAACCTAAAATAAACTAGTTAAAATCGTAACCTTTATGTTATTGGTTAGATTAACCAATGATCAGCAGTTGTTGTGACGGTTATAATTCCGTTAGAATATCGACTGGTCAAAATAACTTTTCATGGCAGTCAAAATAACGAAATCAAATGGTTAAGCAAATGGTGAAAATGTGCATCTAACCTGAAATAAATTGGTTAAAATCTTTTATTAACTATTTGTTGGTCATGACTAACCAATAATGATCTGTTATTTAGAGCCATGAAGAAGGTTAAACACTGAATGGTCAAAACTGACTTTTCCGAGGGGTTAAACTGAACGGAAAACCACAGAAGGAAATGGCTACACAAACGGCGGGTATGAGTTTACAACAACAGATCATCAAAGCCTTGTACCCAACCTTCAACGCAGACTTTTCACTTACGCTGAAGAAAGAACAAATAATCAGCATTTATTATGGGATTTAGGATAGGTTAAGACTGAAACCAACTCGCGAGTCTTGCTTCAATGACTGGGCTGGTACGCGCGCGCGAGAGGCAAAGTCGCGTGACGCCAGGACTATTTTCTTCTCTGACGTTTCCCTCGACGGACTAGCCGAGAGAACTAATCGTCATCTAGGTGAAATGATTCTTCAAGATGTCCTGTACAGGTTATGTCATTTAAATCAATGCTGAGCACCTCGAAAAGCCAACAGCTATCCTCGCGTGTTTTCAAAAAATACTTTCGTGTTTTTCACCGGTCACAAAATTCCAGCGGGTTTCCGGTATTTGTCTTAAGTGACCTAAAGTAACTCTATTTCGTCACGTCACGAACCCTAAATGGCGTTAAATGTTCTCAGTAAATTAAAAAATCTTACTCAGTAACCTTTTTATAAGCTTAAACTATTTCATGGTTGGAAATATGTGAGGCGAGTTTACTGAGTTTACTCGAAAAACAACTAAGGGTTTTTAGAAAATGTTGCATTGTTTCCTGTCAACTGTGGTATGTCGCTTAACACCTTGACGTTAATCTACTAAGCTAGCCAATGAGAGACTTGGAATTTCAAAATCAATGCCAAATTCGGTTCTCATAGTTCAGTTTTTTAGTCTAACCGCCTTGCGCCAAGCTGAAGTCAGTACTCTTGGTTCATTGCTGCGAAAAGAAACATTTTATATTTCGCCTGGATAAAGCCCCTCAGTTAATGGGAGCTCGTTTCTTAGTCACCGACAGCAATGGAGATGTGGCAAGTAAAAAGGTAATGTGATTTCAAATTTATGCAAGTCCGAAGATACCCTGCGAGCAGCGTCTCCTTCGATCTTCTTATCTAGGAAGATCGAAGGAGACTCTGCTCACAGGGTAGTCGGAAGACAACGTCTTCAGAATAGATTACTCACTTGAATTTCGGGATCGACTATTTACCAAGTTAAGAGTTGAGTTGAGTTTGAGTTGAGTTTGAGTTAAGTTTGAGTTAAGTTGTAGTTACCGTTTTTACTTAAAATGTCGTTAATACTATCCACACGACATAAAATGTGCGGATTATTTATATAAAAATTATTATTTTTGAGGTGGTATTTTAGTTTTTAATACCCGATCGAGTTGGGTCAACCAAATCTGCGAGCCACGCGAGCCACGGTGCGAGTCATGCGAGCCATGCCTGTGAGCCATTTTTGAGTAATTCCGTTTTTCTTAAATTGGTCGGGGAGGTCGTCGATTATTCCACCAGCAAACATCCCTGGAGTTTTACCTGCGACTTGCCTAGCCGCCATCTTGTAAACGGAGTTACCTCGCTCCCAGGTTCCTCTCTCTCTGGCGCGACGCGAAGCAGTGTTCCTCGTGATGGCTCAATTTCGGCTCAATACGGAGATCCAACTAGCCGTCAATATAGTGCAGTATTGCCGTCTCAAAACAAAAATTCTTGCTATACGCGTTATCAGGTTTTTGTTTTGCAAAAAAGTTTCGAAAAACCCGACTTTTCACGCCATAAATTACTCATTGAAACATAAAAAATTCGAAAGAACATCTTTCTGAAGTTTTTCAAAGAAACATGCGTCGAACAAAATGAGTAAATAACGCAAGTTTGCCAAGTTTTTAGCGAAAACTTTTTTTCAAAATTATGATGGCGTGATTAGCCCGCGCATAGCTCAGCTCGATGTAAACAAACCGTTCAAACCAACAAAAAGAGATTTAGAACTTATCGTATCGTTCACTTTTGATAGAAAGGATCGCTTCATTGAATACAGTGTTGCTTTGTCTACCAAACTTGACAAAGTAATCAACATTTTAGTCCTTACTTTGAATATTTTTTGAAGTTTTTTGTTTTCTACGGGAGGAACCCATTAAATTGCCGCGGGAAATTTTCAACCAATCACAGACTGACTTTAAGTTGAAGTCATCATTTTTTATTCTGAGAGAATGAAACATACAGCTCCACCGCTCCGCTACTCGAAGGGGTATCCAATGACAGCTGTCACTCATTGCTATCCACGTGGAAAATCATTCAGGAAAAAAGATAACAGCGCACTTTAGTTCGAACTTACTGTGTTGGCGACAAGAATGGTAAGTAAATCGGTTAATTTTAACAGGTTTGCTCCTTAGTGAATCAAATTTACTAGAACTCTGACAGTAGGCTGACTGTTGCATGTGTTTGCCTCTTTCCTCAGTCAAGTGTTTCTTCAAAACTAGCCACTAGAGTGGCAGAGGCCGGATTTGAGGTCGCATTCGACCCACCAGCAGACGGCAAATGTTTTTATCACGCCGCTTCGTTTCAAATTGGATTTAGTGCGTCAACATTGACCTCTGTCATCTTTGAGTACCTGGATAATCATCAGTTTGATGTAAGTAGTTAATTTCTTCTGGCCATTTTTGTTCAATTTCATTCTGAAGATGCAAGAAAGGTTGCCTAGGTTTTTATAAGTCTGAAGCGATTACTTTAGTTCATTTCAATATCATCGAATGTGACCGGTCATCTTGACCGTCAAGGCCAACAAAATGAGGACAATTCAACGCTTCACGTTTGGGAATGTAAAATTATTAAACACTTTTTCATTCGTGAAAAAACGAACAGTCGGTCAATTTTGTGTAAAAACGATCTGGATCTTCCATTAACCACTTTTAAGTTAACAAAAATGAAAGCAACGGTAACTCAAACTTAACTCAGACTTAACTCAAACTCAACTCAAACTCAACTCAAACTCAACTCAAACTCAACTCAACTCGTAACTCGGTCATTAGTATCTCTCTTGAATTTCAGTCTTCACTGCTTCTACAAAATTCTTAGCTAACGAATACCTTGCCAATCTTTTATTCAAAGGAGGATGATAAGAAGATCATGACAGAATTTACTTCAGTTGACCGCCTGAAATAGATAAGCAAAATATCTGCTCCGTCGACTAAAGACAAATAAAGACAGGCAAAATCTCGAAGACTTGCTTCACCGACCTTCACTTAAACAGCATGACCGGTATGTATTGCTTATTTTTAAACAGAACTCTAAATCGTTTTTAAAATTATCTTTTTGCAAATAAATAGACGCGTTTTGAGACAACCCCACGCACTTACGTGGCCCTTTAAAGTTTTCTAAATGTTCAGTACAGTTGCATAGATTTTCCGGTCTTCGGATGACCATCTTAATTGCAATATTGTACTGCTGTTACAGAGCTATCATACGCTATTACAAAGCTTTTTTTTAAATGTAGCTTTGAGTCGCGCGTTGCTCACGATGACCACGCACACGCGTGCGTGCGTGTTCCCCACAGGCGTATCGCTGAAAGACTGTAATTTTTCGTGCGTTAACCAGTGAACTTAAAAACGAAATATTTTCGTTTATTTCAGAAATATCACCAAATTTGAACGACTGAGGGAATAAACAACTTTGAATGAAGCTCAGCGAGTACCCATATTTTCATTACAAGCAAGACAAGTCCTGATCTGGCGGATGAGTTACCCTCAACGAGCCACTCCTTGGAATAGGATCTTTTTTTGCTTTCTAGTAGAAAAACGTGGTTTGTGGTACTTTTAGATCATATGCTCAGCTTCAATCATTAGCTAAAGAAAGAAAGTTACATGTACAGTGGGTGAGGAGTTGACTCTTCACTGGCAAGATCTTACAATTATTATATCATTGAATCTCACGAAATTCTTAATTCCCTATGTATTTGACAAAGCAGTTTTGGCAGGAAAGGCACTTATACCGTAAGGGTTTAATTTAATCTAAGTACTGTATCACTATTGATCCTGGAGTTACTTGAATTTTTTCTGCTTAAGGATGTTTCTGTTTTACAATCATATGCCAGTGTACAAAGTCTTGTTTTGGAGTCTTGTGAGAGACATGCAGTATACCAGTTTAAATTTGCTATAGTTTAGGAAGCAGGGCTGATTGTTTAATCATTCCTTGTTTTGCTTTAAATACTTGTATTAAGAAACATAAGCATTTTTTACTTGCAATGTTGTATGATTATCTTTTTTATGAAGTTAGTGGTCAACTATGTTGTTGTTGTTGTTTGTAGAGAACGGTTAACATAACCATTAAAAATGTTGCTGAAGACTATTATTGTGAGGTTAATGTAATTCATTATTGTCAGTTAAAACAACCGTTTTCTTCTAACCCATATGGAATGGTTAAAGCTACCACCTCTTGACTATTTTAAATGGGTTACCACAGATTCATCGCTAGTACCCAAAAAACTGGTTTACCATGACCACAAAAAATGGTTATTATAACTTATCTGTATGGGTCGAAACATATTTATCTTTTTATTTCGGTTATAACAACTAAAAATTTAAAGTTAGTTTAACCAAAATTTAGAGGTTATGACAAACAAGTCATAAGAAGTGGCGTGGGCTGCGGTAGAAACAACCATTTTTAAGGGTTAATGTAACCCATAAAGAAAAGTTATTTCAACGGGAATAAAAAATGGTTAACCTGAACTATATTTTTTTGGTTACTGTAACCTAATAAAATACGGTTACCTGGGATTCAAACCTTAACCATTTTTTTGAGGTCACTATAACTGGTCAGTTTTTACAGTGTACCTTTACATGATGCGACCCTTCATACTTTGCCTCTATTTTATTTGCGAACGTAAATTTTATACACTTAGCACGTAAAAATTACGCGACAGTGAAAATTCACCCTAAGAGTAAAAACTCTTGGCAATACAAATTTGGTGGCGTCAAGGCAATTTAATATAGAAAAAGGCTCACTTCCGGTGACGTGAGTCTCTCAAAAATGTCGCTGCTTAAACTCCCTATTAGATTCTACCCTCTTCATATTTGATAGCAGGGAGATTTTAAGAGCGGCCGTCCGTAAATATCGCCTAAGGGTGTGCAAAATGAAAAATTCGAAAATCCCCAAACTTTGTCAGAATATGGGTCTAGCTAAACTATTTCTAGAAAAATTACTTTTAGTTCCATTGGAGTTTTATTTTTCGCGTACGGCGACCGAGTCGGTTCGGATGCTCTCAGATCGGTTTTCACAGGCTCAAGACCATATATTACTTCAAAATCGATTGAAAATTAAAGAAGTAACAAACTCTGCCTCTGAAAATCTCAATAGAAAGTATAAAAATTTAAACAATAGTTTCGATATGAAATTTTCCTGTTCGAGAGGAAATCTAATATTTTTCGGATTTTTAATATAAATTTCTTCAAAGTTTGTATAAAGTCACAATTGGACCTAGAAATCAAGTTTGTTGATGTTTTCGAGTGAAATTAAAGTCATTCTAACGATATACGAAGATGTCAAATTTGATCAGCCGCCGTCTTGAATTTTTTCCAGAGGGGTTAGCCTATGATTTTGGGTCAAAATTTCAAATTTCTTTAAACTTTGTATATGGTCAAATGTGACCTGAAAATGATGTTTGTTGATGTTTTAGAGTGAAATCAAAGTTATTCTGACAAAAAACGAAGATATCAAATGTGAGCAGCCACCATCTTGAATTTTTTCCAAAGGGGTTACCCTATGATTTTGGGTCAAAATTTTGAACGTCTTCAAAGTGTGCATATGGTCAAATTGGACAAAGAAATATTGTTCGTTGATGTTTTAGAGTGAAATCAAAGTCATTCATCTTCGATCTTAAATTTCTTCCAAAAGAGTTAGAGTATGATTTTGTGTGAAAATTTTAAATTTCATCAAAGTTTGTATATAGTCAACTTGGACCTAGAAATCATGTTTGTTGATGTTTTGGAGTGAAATTAAACTGATCCTGACGACATATGAAGATGTCAAATTTGATCAGCCGCCATCTTGAATTTTTTCCAGAGGGGTTAGCCTATGATTTTGGGTCAAAATTTCAAATTTCTTTAAACTTTGTATATGGTCAAATGTGACCTGAAAATGATGTTTGTTGATGTTTTAGAGTGAAATCAAAGTTATTCTGACAAAAAACGAAGATATCAAATGTGAGCAGCCGCCTTCTTGAATTTTTTCCAAAGGGGTTACCCTATGATTTTGGGTCAAAATTTTAAATGTCTTCAAAGTGAGCATATAGTCAAATTGGACAAAGAAATATTGTTTGTTAATGTTTTAGAGTGAAATCAAAGTCATTCTGACAAATTATGAATTAAGTTTGAGCAGCCGCCATCTTAAATTTTTTTCTAAGGGGTTACCCCATGATTTTGGGTTAACATTTTAAATTTCTTCAGTTTGTAAATGGTCAGATTGACCCTCGAAATGATGTTTGGTGATGTTTTAAAGTGAAATCAAAGTTTCTAGGCTATCAAAACAAGTTCAAAGAGTCGAAAAATTGACATTTTTCCAAAACGGTTAACCCATGGTTTTGGTCCCAAACCAGCCATTTTTTCAACTTTTATTTTTAGGCAATATAGGCCACAAAAAATCACTTTTAGGATATTCTAGAACGAAAGAACACCTTTCTAAGCTGTAAAAACAAGAAGTTCAAGAAGTCGAAAAATTGCCATTTTTCCAAAGGGGTGAACACATGGTTTTCGTCAAATAATGGCCTTTTTTTGAACTTTTTTTTTTAGCCAATATAGGCCAGGAAAATGTCTTATACGATCTTCTAGAACGAAAAAATGCCTTTCTAGGCTATAAAAACGAGAAGTTCAAACAGTCGAAAAATTGACATTTTTCCAAACGGGTTAACCCATGGTTTTGGTCCAAAAATGGCCATTTTTCCGACTTTTATTTTTAGGCAATATACGCCAGGAAAATGTCTTTTAGGATATTCTAGAACGAAAAACGCCTTTTAAGGCCACAAAAACAAGAAGTTCAAAACGTCGAAAAATTGACATTTTTCCAAAGGAGTTAACCCATGGTTTTGCTCCAAAAATTGCATTTTTTTCCCACTTTTTTTTTAAAGGCAATATAGGCCAAGAAAATGCCTTTAACGATATTCAAGAACTAAAAAAACCTTTTTCTAGGCTATGAATAAACCAACTTCAAAAAGTCGAAAAAATTGACATTATTCCAAAGGGGTTAACCCACGGTTTTGTTTTGAAAATGGCAATTTATCCAACTTTCTTTTATAGGGAATATAGGCGAAGAAAATGTCCTTTACGATATTCTAGAACGAAGAAATGCCATGGTTTTGGTCCAAAAATGGCCATGTTTCGACTTTTTAAACATGTGGTTTTTATACCCTAGAAAGGCTTTTTTTCGTTTTAGAATATCCTAAAAGACATTTTCCTGCCCGATATTGCCTAAAAAAAAAAGTTGGAAAAATGGCCATTTTTGGACCAAAACCATGGGTTAGCCCCTTTACAAAAATGTCAATTTTTTGACATTTTTAACTCCTTGTTTCTATACCCCAGAAACGCATTTTTTCGTTCTAAAATATCGTAAAAGACATTTTCCTCGCCTATATTGCCTAAAAAAACAAGTAGGAATAATGGCCATTTTTGCACAAAAACCATGGGTTAACCCCTCTGGAAAAATGTCAATTTTTCGACCCTCTGAACTTCTCGTTTTTATAGCTTAGAAAGGCGTTTTTTCGTTCTAGAATACAGTAAAAGAGATTTTCTTCGCCTATATTGCCTAAAAAACAAAAGGTGGAAAAATGGCCATTTTTGAACCAAAACCATGGGTTAACCCCTTTGGAAAAATGTCAAGTTTACGACTTTTTGAACTTCTTGTTTTTATAGCTAAAAAAGGCGTTTTTTCGTTCTGGAATATCGTAAAAGACATTTTCCTGCCCTATATTCCCTGAAAAACAAAAGTTGGAAAAATGGCCATTATTGAAGCAAAACCATGGGTTAACCTCTTAGGAAAAATGTCAATTTTTCGACTTTTAGGACTTTTAGGATAGATAGAGATAATGTTTTTTTTTTTTCGGGAAACGTGACAAACTTTCCTGCAGTGCTTCAGACATCATCAACTTGTCAATGGTTTCGATTGTTGACAGTTTGTTGTCAACACTTCACAAATCAGCCAATCGTATTTTGCGTTGTGAGGCCAACGCTTAATTCATTGGCTCTGGCTAAGCAGGCAGTCTCTCTTTTTTCTTCTCGGGCTGCCGTCCTCGTTTCGCGCGTCTCGCGGCTTTGCCGCTTCCGCGCGCGTGCATTGCTCTCACTAAATCTGAAGAAAAAGAGAGACTGCTCGCAGTCTAGTCCAAAAATGGCCATTTTTCAAAATTTTTTTTGGTTTAATATAGACGAGGGAAATGTCTTTTACGATATTCTAGAGCGATAAAACGCCTTTCTAGGCTATAAAAACAGGAAGTTCAAACAGTCGAAAATTGACATTTTTTCAAAGGGGATAACCCATGATTTTGGTCCAAAAATATCCATTTTTCCAAGTTTTTTTTTTTAGGAAATATAGGCCAGGAAAAAGTCTTTTACGATATTCTAGAGCGAAAAAACCCCTTTCTAGGCTATAAAAACAAGAAGTTCAAAAAGTCCAAAAATTGACATTTTTCCAAAGGGGTTAAACCATGGTTTTCGTCCAAAAATGGCCATTTTTCCAACTTTTTGTTAAAGCCAATATAGGCCAGGAAAATGTCTTTTACGATTATCTAGAGCGAAAAAACGCCTTTCTAGGCTATGAAAACAAGAAGTTCAAAAAGTCGAAAAATTGACATTTTTCCAAAGGGGTTAACCCATGATTTTGGTCCAAAAATGGCCATTTTTCCAACTTTTTTTTTTTAGGTAATATAGGCCAGGAAAATGTCTTTTACGATATTCTAGAGCGAAAAAACGCCCTTCTAGGCTGTAAAAACAAAAAGTTCAAAAAGTCGAAAAATTGACATTTTTGCAAAGGGGTTAACCCATGGTTTTGGTCCAAAAATGGCCATTTTTCCAACCTTTTTTTTTTAGGCAATATAGGCCAGCACAATATCTTTTACGATATTTTAGAGCGAAAAAACGCCCTTCTAGCCTCTGAAAACAAGAAGTTCAAAAAGTCGAAAAATTGACATTTTTGCAAAGGGGTTAACCCATGGTTTTGGTCCAAAAATGCCAATTTTTCCAACCTTTTTTTTTTTTAGTCAATAGAGGCCAGGAAAATGTCTTTTACGATATTCTAAAGCGAAAAAACGCCTATCTAGCCTATAAAAACAAGAAGTTCAAAAAGTCGAAAAATTGACATTTTGGGAAGGGGGTTAACCCATGGTT